>WSXT02060995.1:0-27057 GCA_011762715.2 Neuroterus valhalla
CACTTTCCACCTACCTAGTGCCGCGCGCTCGTAGCTAACTTACATCTCTAACTTGAAAACTAATTTATAAAATAAAACGAATTGAACGCAGAATCTATATAACATAAAAAATCAAATTAAAATTAGAAATGTCAGTAAGCAAAAGACTTAAAATAGGTAGTTTGGTTAGAATGAAAGAATAACAATACACAAAACACTAATACTTTTGATAGTTACATAATTATTATCAATATGATAAGATAATTATATTTTCAATACTAGTATATACGATAATATAATTAAAACGTAATTTTTGGTGTGGACCATAATAGACGTAATGATAATAGTATACTAAAATATATTAAAATACAATATAAGAGGGACACGATAACAATAATGGATTATATGACAATGAATTATCTAATTATACAAATCGTTATTAATAAAGCATATGATAATACTAGATAACACTAGGTGACTTAAATTTAAGCTGCTCGAGTAATGTAAAATTAAAAAAAATTAGTTGATTAGCATTAAACTGAGAAATACTGGAGATTAGGTTCCAATTCTCGATCCAGCTCGTTTTAGACATTGATTTGCAATTCATTATCGAGACGAGGAGAGAAAAAAAACGGAAGGAGTGACGGCATCTTTCTTAATGAGGGAAGGAGATAAACTACTTTTCATTGATTTATTCGATTGATATCTCTCTAGAAAAATTCAATTCTTATTTCTGACCACAGCAAGTTGGCCGGCTTTCTATGGTTCGGAATTTCCCAGGGACCGGTGAAAACGTGCCGCCGCTCCACCTGGTCAGCAGATGGGCCCGAGACTCTGAATAGGGGTTATAAAACTCAATTGAGTTTCGAGATACAGTTCCAAATTTTCTCCTAATCCGTCCTGTAAAGTTGCTTTTTCTAAGGAGCGAATGAGCCAAACGAAGGTCGTCTTCAACGATGGGTTGGGATAAGTGCTTTATTATTTCAAACTTTACTGCTAACGTCTTTTGAAACGAAAAGAGCCAAGCGGATTGGCTTGTAAAAGAGAAATCTCAAATCCCAAAACATCGTTCTATCTTTCACACTGATGGTGTGTATCAAAGAATTACAAAAAGTTAAACAAGCCCTTCTGTGAATTGGTTACACAAACAAACAAATTGATAGAGCAATCAGAAAATAAACTAGAAAAAACAAGTTAACACAACCAACTAAAGAAAGAGAGAAAAAAGTCACCACCACCCTACCCTACATCCAAGGTATCACAGAACAAATTTGTAGAATTCTCGACAAACACACTATTCAAACCACCTGCAAAAATAGGGCAACTTCTCAACAACCCAGAAGACAAAAAGGCACCATTCAGTGATCCAGGAGTATATAAAATCCCGTGCTCTTGTGGCAAAGTCTATATTAGGGAAACCGGTGGAGCGGTGAGCCAACGCATAAAGGGACATGAGAGTAAAGTCAGGCTGAAACATTTCACCCAATCAGCTCTAGCTGAGCCTCACATCGAAACAAGACACAGCATTTTATTTGCAAAAGCAACTGTCATCGCAAAAATGAACAATATTTTCCCAAGAAGGCATAGAGAAGCAATCGAAATCTTTAAACCCCCCAATAATATGAATAGGGAAAATGGATATAATGCCAATCCAATTTGGCCTTCCGTTCTCCCGGTTTAACTGATGGACCAATCAGATTCCACCAATCCCTACACTGGACTCTTTGACCAAATGCAGGCATCGTTGTGAGCATATATAAGAAAACCACAACGTAAATACCTCATTTCTAGGCCAGTCCTGAAGATGTGAATTGCAACGTTCGCGAAACGTCGACAAACTTTTGTAGTTTTGTACACGATTGAACCCCGAAATACCTAATTCCATCATATTTCAAAACTGTTGCAAATCTCCGCTTATATGAAAATAATTGACGCTTTATTTTGTATTTTTGATGAAAATTTAAAAAAAATCCGTTTTACTTAAGATCCTACTGGCCTTAAGGAACACATTCTCATTGCAACACTCGCCACCAATATTCACATCTTAGTTTGGCTAGCAAATTGAAGTTATTTTGTCTACGAATCGTTGTGGCGATTAAAACATAAAATATACGTCTTATTGAGAAATAGTTCATACAAAACTTGAAGACTTGTTTAGGATTCACAATTTTTTTCATTTATTATTACTTCGTGTCTCTTAGAGTTTGGCTAGAAAAGAGGATTTTTCTATTTTCTTGTAAGTGCGTTATTTTTCACGATTCAAAC
The DNA here is from genome assembly GCA_011762715.2 of Neuroterus valhalla. NCBI lineage: Eukaryota > Metazoa > Arthropoda > Insecta > Hymenoptera > Cynipidae > Neuroterus > Neuroterus valhalla. Next base: position 2,245 of record WSXT02060995.1, read on the forward strand.
GAAAACCATGTATTCTATAGGAAAAATTGTCTCGGAGTAATTTGCAGGTCTTCTCAAAATATATACTTTTTTTGCATCTCAACATTTCCTTGCAGCTTGCATAGTTTGAACGGAAATGTGCATTTTTAATTCTTCAAAGAGCTATTCCGATGAATAAAACCAGAACCGTTGGTCGAAAACGGATGAGTAACAAAATTGTCCTCTCTTTTCCGTCCATGAAACAGTGTGCCACAGCACAATCCAATATGATCATTCTTTCTAAAGTTATCGAGTCTACAGATTGCAGATAGACAAACGAACAGGCAGACAGGTACTTGCGTAAAATTAATTTTTTCTTACTCAGGGGGTCTCAAAACGTGGAGATTTCGTCGAATCCGTGAACTTCAATTTCAGCATAAAACCAATACCTTCTCATTCAGAATGAGGATTTAATAAAGATTTCCTCCCCACATTTGTATTGCAAAACTCATAGTTGGCGAACGATGTTTCAGGTTTCACAGAGAATCAATAGGATATACTTTTCACATTCTCATCCTTAATTATAAGGTATTAGTTTTATGTTAAAGTTGACTTACGCGGAATTAAAGAAATCTCCACGTTTTGAGACGCCCTGGGTCAGGAAAAACAATCTTCACGAAAGTGTCTACCTTTCTGTAGTCTGTTATCTGTACACTCGATAAATTTTGACAGAATTAGCATATAATCGTTCGCAAGTTTGAGCTCGGCTAGGGCGCGCGTCTTTCGGATCTCGCGCTTCGCAATTGACGGTATTGTCACCTCGCGCTACGCGCTCAGCCATTGTACCTCCTAACAGTTGTATAAAAAGCTTGTGAAACTCAAAAGCGAAATGTCGACTACTTTAATTTGATGAGTGTGAATTCTGTTTCGTTAAAGCTCCTCCGGCTTTAACGAACACATTCTGATCGCGTGTCTTATGCTGCATACTCGATCAAAGTTTGGCCGAGTCGGTGGAGAAGTTTTTTTGCCCAATTTACAGATACTTTTCGGGTGAACAATTTTTCTCTATCAATCTTCCGTGTTAGACGTAGTCATTTTTTCAAAAACTTTATTTTTTTATTTTTATTGTTATTTTTCCTGATTTAAATGAAAACTTCATATCCTGTTAAAGAAGTTGATAACACATTTAAAGATATTTTCCCGTTTAAGAACTTGCGTCTATTTGATTTTTTACCGACTTTAACCAAAAGGAGGAGGTTCTGTATTCGTCCTGAATGTTCTTTTTTCTATGTATGTTCGCGCATATCTCTGAAATAGCTGAACCGATTTTATTAGGGTTGGTCTTATTTGAAAGGGTTTGTTTTGCGGCTAGTCCCTTTCAATTTTCAATCCGTATCAAAAAGTTAATTCTACGAAATTTGTAGATCTTCATTTGGTGCACAATTTAGGTTAATTTATATTTTCCAGTACCTCACATAGTTTGACAATATAATGAATAAAATTATTAACTATTCCGGAAATAACGATTGGATTGATTTCCTTGGATGCATTATTCGAAGGAACTGTGAATACCTCACCTTCGATTGGTTAAGGAAACCCACTTCTTTGGGTAGATATAATAATTTTCATTCACAACATCCGACAAATCAGAAAACTGGTAATATTTTTAATTTATTAGATAGAGCGATTAAACTGCCGGATCCTTCATTTCATATTCCCAATTTAAAGATTGTTAGAGAAATTTTACTCCAGAATAATTATCCGGTACCTTTATGCAAATAAATATATTGGGAAACGTGTCAACTTGATCAATTTCACGAATGTTAGACGAATTTCTGATAACACACAGGAGATAGAAAATAAGAAAACTTTTGTTTTTCCATTCATTGAAAAATTGTCATATGAATTCAGTAAAATTTCTTCTAAGCATGGTTTTCATTGTTACTAATCAAACAAATAAATTTATAATTGAAAAAGGTAAAGATGTTCTCCCGAAAGAAGATAATCAGGGTTTAGTTTATCGGTTAAAATGTAATGATTGCGATGCTTTTCATGTGGGCGAAACTAAGAGAAAATTATCTACACGCATAGAAGAACATGAACGTAATATCAGACAAGCAATCCCCGCTCATTCAGTAGTTTCTAAACACAGAATACCACACGGTCATGATTTTGATTGGGAAAATGTGGAAATATTGAATCATGAAAGTAATTCTTATTAGAGCATTATTGCGGAAATGGCCTTCATCAGAATCATATTTATAAGCCTTTCTTACTTCAGTTTGAGTCGAACCTTTGACTAGCATTATTGCTTTTATTTTTTGACATTGCGTTTACTCCTTATATGTTCAACTTGCTAATCATGCAATATCATAATTTTTTCACCAATCCCTCTACACCTGGGAATTGAAAATTTAACGTATAAAAATAATTGATAAGGAATGAACGCAAATTCATTTCGTTAATTTCTTCGACTCAGATGAATATTGACGCTTGTTTTTATTTATAATTTGCTGATGATTGCCGTTAGCTCGTAATATAGTCAACACTAATTATTTCATATAGTTTTCCCCCTTTTGTTTTTCATTATTTTTTGTGGGACCAAAATTTGAATTTTCGACTTTATGAGGAAACTTGAAAAGTTGTAAAGATCATCCTGAAGAGTTCCCAGGAAGAAACATTTGTTCCTTCAAACTATTTTTCATATCTTGCGTTGTTTGGCGAAAGATTCTCATTTTTGTTTATATTACATTCTCATCAAAATGAGAATGTATTGGTTTTATGTGAAAATTGAATTTTGCGGAATTTACGAAATCTCCACGTTTTGAGACCTCCTGACTCCGAAAAAGGAGTTTTTACGTTGGTGTCTGTCTGTCTGTTGTCGTCGTCGTTGTCGGCGTCGTTGTAGTTGTCGTTGTAGTTGCCGTTATCGTTGTCATTGTCGTTGTTGTTGTCGTTGTCGCTGTCGCCGTTGTCACTGTCGTCGCCATCGTTGTCGTTGGTGCCTGTATACTGCATAACTTTTGGAAGACTACTCGGATTGGATTGCCCTTGGGCACACATTTTGAGGGACCAGAAAGACAGGTCAAGTTCGTTTACCAGCTATTTTAGTTAAAAAATAAAAGAGGGGGAGCATTTTAAACTTTTTTTTCCAAGACTCGAAAATTTTAAGTACGGCTTCTTGAAGTAGGTAAAAAATGAATCAATTTATCCACACGAATTTTTTTGTTCAAAAAAAATTGTCAGAGTTGTGGCAGTTTCAAAATTCAAAAATATAAACGAAAATGAGAATTTTTAACCAAATAAAGCAAGATTGAAAATAAAGTCAGAACGAAATAATGTTTCTTTTCGGGAGCCCTACAAGATAGTGAATACAACTTTTTGGATCTTCACAAATAATCCCGAATTCCCATTTTGATCGCACAAAAAATTATGAAAAACAATCTGTGAACTCGATAGCTTTCGAAAGAATGATCATATACGATCGTGCTTTGGCACACATTTGAGGGACCAAAAAGACAAGTCGAGTTTGTTACTCAGCTATTTTGGATCAAAATAAAGGAGGGTGAGCATTTTGAATAGCTTTTTGTCCTTTTTTCCAAGACTGGAAAATTGCAAGTACGGCTTCTTGTAGTAGGTAAAAAGTAAAACAAACTGAGGTTAACACAGAAGATTTGTAGAGAAAAGTTATTCACCCAAAAAATGTCTATCAGTTTGTAATGATTTTTTCCATTGGACGCGTAGTTTTTGTTTCATTCGTAAAAATGAAAGTAAAAATTTTTGAATTGAATTTCTAGAAAAACTACACAAAATAAGGGAAAAAAATTAGGCAACGAGAATTCTCTACCGCTCTGGACAAACTTTGACCGAGTGCGCAGCACGAGACACGCGATAAAAATGTATTCGTCAAAGCCGGAGAAGCTTTAACAAAAGAGAATTCACACTCATCAAATTGAAGTAGTCGAAACGCTTTTGAGTTTCACAAGCTCTATATACAACTGTAGGAAGGTATTGTAGGCCAAGCGCGTGGCGCGAGGTAAATCCATAAACGAGCGCGAAGCGCAAGGCGAGATTACCAACAAGCGCGAAGCTCGAGATACGAATAATGCGCAACCTAGGCTTCAACTTTTTATTAGAAATGTTGATAGAACGCTAAACTATCGTCGCTACCACGAATATATGTGTCAATTATTTATTAAAAATTTTATAGCACTATTGATTTTAAAGAACAGGTAGAAATATTGGGAAAATTAAACTGTTTGTTTATTTCTCAACTACTTGCCACAATTAGGGTAGGGAGGTTTTATGCCTTCTTCGTTCAAGTATCGAAGTGCTTATACTGTTTCAGCTGATCCAAACTCCAGAAACCGTGCACGAAAAAAAGGGGTTGTCATTCGGCCGGCAATAACTCGATAGGGTGTAATCAAAATAAAAATAGAAATTATTTTTCAACTGTGTGAATCACTAAACAACATGTGAAAATTTTGTGAATACTAAATAAAAATTTATGCAAAAAAATAAATGGTGAAAAATGAGGCGTCAAGAGTATACTACCCCATAAGGCCAGTAGAGCCTTGAGTGAAATTGATTTTTCTCTAATTTTCATCAAAAATAAAAAACAAATCAATAATCTTCATGGGAGATTCATAGAAGTTCATCTAATATCATACCAAGATAATAAAATTATCGTCTATAATTTCAAGACTTTTACATATTCTAATGAAACTCGGTACGTGCTGTGTGGTGATTATTAAGGGGTAATCAAATAACGTAAATAAAGTAAAATCAATATGTTTCGTCACATCGTTTCAATGGAGTGTAAGATGTGAGAAGATCCAATTTTATTAATTGAAACGGAGCAGCGTAAATGGATTTTATGTGTAAATAATTCTTGTTTTTCTATTTTACAGCACCAGCTTCTTATTGAGTCATGTTGGTAGAAGTGACATCGCAGAAAAAATGAATAGTAATTCACATACAAATGCCATGGATATTTTTGAAATTAAAACTGATACAGATTGTTCTTTTGAAACAAATGAATACAATTTTGAAAAGTATCCACCGATCGTGAAGCGCAAGCTTCGAATGACGCGTGGCCTATGCGCGCTCAAACTTGCAAGCTGGGCGCGTAGCGCGGCATGAGGATATGCCATCGCAGCGGACACATTTTTTCGAATATAAATCGTGAGGTCTAAGTAGCACTTGAATTTGGTTTCAAGTAGGGTGGTCCATTTTATATAGAAAATAAAATAATTTTCGGAAACGAAATCGCATCAAAGTCTTAGTGATTCCTTGTATAATAGAAATAATCTTTATGGGAAGAAAATTTAATGAGGTGAAATTTTGAGGTCTCGCAACGACTCGAGTGGAATAGTTCTCTGAATTGAATTAAACAGTAGCTCGAAATGTACCTTTCACCGTTAAACAGAAATGAAAGTTAATCAAAGAAATTCAACCTTTTCGGATAACCCTTTTTCTATAATATTTGTTTATACTCTCTCCCTTTTATGGGGTTGATGATTTTTACACAACACCTCTCTTTTTTATTCACTAACCCTGCGCTTACATAATCTCTAGGTTGGGAGGTGGGAATCAAACCCGCTACTGGACGTAGGGGTTCCAAAGCTCATGCCTCAGCCCCATGACCAACTCTTTAAAATAGGATGGGGAAGTAATCATTTCGAACATGTCCTTATATAATTGAGATCATACTCAACTGTGAGTGAGTTCGTTTGATATTTTTTCCCTTTCTCGAAATTACTTATGTAGGTGTTCAAAGCGATGTTATAATTTTTTTTTCTATTTCCTGATCCTTGATGTTAAGTAGAACACATTGATCAAAGGTGAGTGTCTTATGTCCTTGACAAAACAATTGTACCAAAATTTACGTTGCGATCAAAAGTCCCATGATTGTACACTTATTGAATATTTTGGAATTATCTAAGCAGCCGACCGCCTTTTTGAAGAAACTTGAACTTGCTTCTATCCTTGTTCCTGCAGACGTCAAAGCATCATCAGCACTATGAGCCAAGAAGATTTCGTGTACGCTACAAGTGCATTAAGTGTCATCTTCAAACTACTTCTGTTTCAAACTCCACATGTGCCTCATGAGAACATCAACCCTCTTTACTCTCTACTAAACATAACCATTCACTCCTCCATTCTTCCAAAGTAGGAAACCCGAATACAAATACTCTTTCTCCTTCTGCAGTGCCGTCTCCCCCTACTTTGAATCCCCTTTCTTATAGTTCTCAACAAATGTATCCCTTCTCGAACACCATTTATTCCTCCCTCCAGCTTCTTCTCCATATTGTCGATAAAAATCGCGGAGGGCGTTAGGTTGAGCAGGCATCCTTGCCTTAACTCCCTATCCGTCCAAAAACCCGGTGAATACTGTTCCTTCTTCTCATCCTATCATTTTGGATTTATGTACCTTCTAAGCTTCTCTATCAGATTTCATTTTACTGCCCTCTTTCCCATTGTCCCCTACAACTTCCTTCTATCTGCTGATGGGAATGATCCTTTGAGATTGACGTAAAACGCGTCCGTCTTCTTCGTCGATATCTTTCCCTTCACCATCGAAGCTTCTTCTGCTTCTTGCCTTTTGCTGCCGCCCCGTCGCACCCATAAGATTAAAGACAGATGGTCCAATTCTCTCCTCCTATCTACTGCCGATTTTTCTGTTTCCTTCCGAACTTGCATATTCATGACCATATATTCTGTCACAGAGGCCCTTGCCTTACTAATATACGTTCGTTCTTCGTCTTCGTCTCCTTTCATCATACTTTTTGAGACCACTTTTTCTCTATTTACCATCCAGTCCTTGAAAATTTTCCTCTCCCTAATAATGACCGTATCCTTCAATCTCTGTACAAAACTTTCTCTGTCTCTGTGGGGATCCTCTTTCCTTCAAATTCTTGCATCAAAACCCCTTCCCTCTCTCGGTAACACCATTACCATATTTTATCTTATTTATAGGATCTTCTATCTTTCCTTTCATCCTTCCCATCTCAGCTTTATTCTACACGGTCACAAGGTAACACGTCTGTCTTCTATCTTAACCGTCTTTATTTGCACCTTCCTGACCCTCTTCTGCACCATTGGCTTGTTCGTTTCCCTACCTTCTCCCCGTCATTTTTCACCCCTCAGCCCTACCTTCCTCCTACAATCCGACCGCCTTTTGAAGTCTCTACCCAAACCCTCTTAGTAGCCCTATTTTATTTCTCCTCCATTCCTTGCTCTCCCCACTATTTCACTGCTTCTTCAACATTAAATCCTCGTTTGAACCTCCAAAAGTTCCCATCTTTCTTCTTTACTTCTGCTGCATTCCAAAAAGCACCTTAACCAGTCACCTGCCCTGCTTCCCCCCTCTCCTTGCTTCTTTATACGAATCAGGTTTCCCTGAACTTCTTTATACTCCTTTTTTTCCTCATGCCGCACACACATTCTTCCCTCTAATTGTTTTATTTGCATCCTACCTCTACCGCTCTTCGTTCACTTCTCTACCTTAAAGCCGGTTCATTCAGCATTTTCTAACTTTCTTTCTCTTCCCGCGTCAGATTGTGATCAATGTTAACCCCTCTTTCCTCTATTTTGCTTTTACTCCGTATCACACCTCACTCATCTTGCTGGCTCTCTGATTCCACAACCGCTTCTTTATCCTTCTTTTTCTCTTTCACCTTACCTCAAATACCTTGTCCTGAAACCTACCTATGCTTTGCAGCAGCACTTCCACTTTCTCCCGTACATCGTGCTCCCCATCTGAAGCCCTCTTATCACGGTATTATTTATTTTTCACTTCTTGTCTTTTCTCTACAATCCCAACTCTACTAGCCTTATATTTTCCATGCTACCACGTTCTCCTTCTCGTTCCTACAACCTTTTACTTTCTTGCCGATCATGCTCTTTGGCCACCCCCACATATTTTTCTGTTCTCCCTCTACCTCGCCACCATTTTCTATATCTGACTTACCCTTAACTTCTTGAGTCCTTTCTCCGGCTCTCCCTCTCGTCACGTTATCTCCTTTCCCATCTTCGTCACCTTATCTTCTTCATGCAACCTTCCTCCCTCAAATCTCTCATCTCTTTTTCCCATTTCTCATCTCTCATCTTAACGTCTTCCATAATACCTTCATTCTTCCCTCAAGTCCCCTTCGCTTCTTCCCTAAGCCCCCTTATTTCCGATATCGACAACCATAGTATTCAACTGCTCTTCGATTTTTGCAGGTGACCTAGGCGTTTTACTGCTTTTCTTGAATGGACTCTCTACTGCGCTTTTCCAGGGCACTCTTTACCGTCTTTCTCTCTCTTCTGAAGCAAGAGCTCTTTCTCCTCACTTGCTCTAGACACTATAACTCTTGCCTCCTTGTTCCTCGTGTTCTCCCAGTCCAATCATTTACCCTTTCCTTGCGCACTGCTATACACCAGGCCTTCCATTGCCATCCAAAGTGTTGTGTTGACAGATCCCTTGTAGGGACCGGGTATGCAATACCACAGCGTGGAAAGCACACCAACCTACAGCGGCTCCAGTACCAGCACAGCAGAGCACCACGTACTTTGTCAAACAGCAGTCGACTCAGCTAGCAAGCGGATGGCTGTCCGAACATCGGGTTTACTCAAGGCTTCTGTGGCAGGATTCGCTTGTGGTCAGCCACAATGACGAGTTCCTCACAAGTAAATGCGGGAGAAAACGCCTGTAGTCAAAATGGCTAGCAAAAAATTTTTCAGTTTCAGCGTTATTGGTGGTTTCCAGTTCATCCCACTAGGGCAACTGGAAACATACCTTATTATCGACAGGGTAGCCTAATCAACTATCCTACATTGGTGACCCGCGACATTCGAACACGCAACCTTCTAACAACAACTGCATCCGATTTGCCAACGTTCGGACATCTTCCTAGTCTCCTCTCTTCCCAGCAATTTAACAGGTTCTTCTTTGTCAACTAAGCGCTATTGACGTGCCTTCACAGTGGGCACAGCCTTCGAGTCAATGTGCCACTCGGCTTCCACATCAAAGTCGCGGCGTCTGATCAGCTCGCTCCCAATTCCCGCGCATCGGAATCATACTAGGAAATTTACAAATTTTCCGACGTTTCAGGTAAAACCTTCTTGTACCATCCGCCATCTTTATCGTGCCTTCGCCACTCGAGGAGGAGTACATAAGGGACTAAGTAAGCAATACCACAGCGTCAAAATCACACAAAACCTGCTGTGGCTCCAATACCAGAAGAGCAGAGCACCACGTACTCTGATCGCCCAAGTCAAGCAGCAGTCGATCCGGCTAGCAAGCGGATGGGTGGCTGAACATCGGGTTCACCCAAGGCGTCTGTGGCAGGATTCGCTTGTGATCAGCCATACTGATGAGCTCCTCACAAGTGAATGCGGGACAAATCGCCGGTAGTCGGAATGGCTACAAAACAATCTTTTCAGAGTCAGCGTTAATGGTGGTGTCTAGTTCATCCTACTGGGGCGACTTAAAATCTACATTATCATTGTCAGGATAGCCTGATAAACTATCCTAGATTGGGGACCCGCGACATTCGAACCCGCAGCCTTCTAACAACAACTGCATCTGCTTGGCCGATTTTCGAACATCTTCCTAGTATTCTCTCTTTCCAGCAATTTAACAGGTTCTTCTTTGTCCACTAGGCACTATTAACCTGCCTTCACAGTGGGCACAGCCTTCGAGGCAACGTGCCACTCGGCTCCCACATCAAAGTCGCGGCGTCTGAGCAGCTCGCTCTCCATTCCCGAGCATTGGAATCAAGCTAGGAAATTGAAAAATTTTCTGGCTTTTCAGCCAAAATCTTCTCGTCCCATCTGTCATCATTATCGTTCCTTCGCCACTTGGAGAGGAGTACTGTAGGGACTAGGTAAGCAATACCACAGCGTCAAAATCAAACCAACATGCAGCGGCTCAAGTACCAGCACAGCAGAGCACAATGAACTCCAATCGCCCGAGTCAAGCAGCACTCGACCGACATCAGGTTTACCCAAGGCTTCTGTGGCAGGAATCGCTTGTGATCATCCTTACTGACGAGTTCCTCTCAAGTAAATCCGGGACAAAACGCCGGTAATCGAAATAGCTACCAAACAATCTTTTCAGAGTCGGCCTCAATGGTAGTTTCTAGTCCGTCCCACTGGGGCGACTAGAAACCTACGTTATCATCGTTAGGATAGGCTGCTGCCTGCAACTATCCTACACCCTCCCTGTCTACTTCATTCCCTACGGTCTCGTCGTCACCATCAAGCTCAGTATCTCTTTCCGATTCTACCAGTAAGATAAAATATCTTTGCCTACTGTATCCGACAGATGTCTCTGTACTCTGTTCCTGCCTTTATGGAATATTTCTATATTTAACATGCTTATTATCTCTATTACACCCCAGCAAGCTCTTGCAGACACCCCTCCCTCTCCCTAACCCTACAATTAATTCATTTGCTCCCTTCTGCAGCTTATTAACTCTTCACATTCCAAATTTACCTTTTTTCTCGTCAATTTGACCTGAAGTTTCCTATTACACTTGCCTCACCTCCTCTACACATTAATAACTACTTTTTCCATCCTGTACTCATCTCTCGCAACCTTATCCTACACCTGAGCTCCTATCTTCACACTCCACTCACACCTTGAACAACGAATTCCGTGAAACTTTCCTACTACCAGTCAAGTCATCAGAAAATCGGCATCAGATGTGATGTACGCGAGGAGCGCCATGATTGCAGTATGCAAGATAACACGCAAGTCCTGGATAATATTGCCAGAGACCCTTTTTGGTGTGTTGTATTGTTATATACATATTTTGGGGATACATTGGTTTGAGATTTAGCTATGAGGGATCAAAATAATTAGGTTGGAGGTAATTTTTTATCAATCATGTGGAATAATTAGGATCTTACATAAATAATCGTGAATGAAAACATAAAATCTAGGTATTATCCTAAAACATTCAATTTTAGTTCGAATAATCACGCGAGGGGCGAGAGTAGTAAGGGACAAAATTAGGAATTGGTAAATGGACTGAAGCAGCGGTATCGATTCAATCGTCTTCCATCTTGTCCCCTCTGGTTTTGATCAACTTCTCTGGCCTCGTTTCTACCAACTTCGCTAACCTCCTCCTCCGTAACTTGTCTGCGCAGATCTTCAGCAGCTTCTCTGGTCTCGGTTTCAACTTGTCTCCGCTGGTATCTAGCAGCTTGTCTTCGCTGGTTTTCACTAGTCATCATGGCTTCGTTTTCTGCACCTTGTCTATGCCTCGCTAGACCACGTGAAATCGCTGCTTGTACCTCTTGTAGAGTGCCCGGGATGCCCAATGCTCGAGCGCCCCTTGAGCCTATCACTTGTTGATTAGTAGCGTTAGATTTTTCTTGTATAACAATTTTGCCATTTCTATTGAGTAATGGGAAAACATATTCGTTGAGGACTCTTCCAATATAAAAATTGTTGAATTCGGCTAGCGGCGTAAGCCTCGGAATTGGTTCAAGAACTTGATTTGCATTTTCGAGGTAAATCCCTGTTTCCAAACTATTTTGAATTCCTGATTGAGCTGCTTCAGGGTTCAGCAATCGGGGGCGCCTTGGTCTCGGCGTAGAAGCTAATTCTGTAAAAAGAGATAGAAACTGATGAAATTCGATTAGGATGTTCGAAAATCACAAAGTTCGAAGAATTCAATTTGTTTTCAGAAATTTGTGTTTCAATTTCAAAAATAAAATACTTTGAAAAGCAAGGTTTTCTTTCTGACTTTTTTTCATATAATGCGTTGTTTACTTGGAATTTTCATTTTAGTTATACCCAAGAATTCATCACTTACATAGAAAAGTTTTTCATTCAACAATGGAATGAGTAGCCGATCTTGTCGAGTTGGAAAGTCTGTTACGGAATTATTTATCATTAACGCTTGAAGGGGCAACATTTTCTATTTATTTTGTTGACCATTTACTACCGCTATACGTGATTTCGAACATTTTCGACATTTACACGTTTAGGCTTTCGGAATTACAAGCTCCACAGTTACCATTAAACCAGTGAACAAATGTTCATTGAATTAGTATGATCTTATCATACAGCATAAAGGCAAATTTATTTTTAAGAATGGCTATATCTTAATATTTATTGCATCCATAGTTATCTGAAAACTTGGAACCGAAATGTGAGGAAGTATATAAATTTTTGTGCTTCTCAATGTTATCTTGAAGAAAATTGCTATGCATAAATTTTTATGGTTTTACGAATTGTACTTACAATTGCATGTCCTCAAACATGCTTGGAATGAGTAGAGCCTAAGAGAGTTTTATCATAATTTTTCAATTTGAATACTTAGAAATAAATTGTAAAAACAATTGTTCTTTAATCGTATATTCTCAGAACAAAATTCTTTCTTCATACAAAAATATGCTGTGATTAACGTTTTAAATTAAGTCAACATTCTTTTTCTTCTTGACAGAAAAGAGGAAGGATTACTGATGGGCTGTATGATAAGCAGTCGGATATTTATTTTCGTGAAATTGTAATGTGAAATGTTTCTTTCATAACAAGTAAAATTGTTGTATAACTATAAACCTTTACAGTTTTATAACGTCATGAAGTCAAACGTAGCACATTTGGGTTAGAAATAATGTTTTTTGCAACAGCGTTGGAATGATTATTTCAAAATAGGTTGTGGAGCATTTGAATTCGAATTTTGGTCGTAAATAAAATGAAAAATAAGCATTTCAATTTCTTATCAAACGAAGTGAGACATAAAGAACTTAATGGATCAAAAATTCTCCACCAAAAAAAAGATCTTAAAATTTTTCATTGATTACTTTTCATGAAGATGCGTGGTTTTCATTCTATTCATAAAAACAACATTCAAAATAAAGAAACTGAATTTTCGGACAAACGACGCGAGCTAAAAAAAAATGGTATGGAAATGCATTATTGGGAATCAAAATATAAAAGCACTCTAAGAAAAGGATCTGTAGCTCCATTAAAAAAAACTATTCCTGGATAACTGCGATATCCTTCCTAAGCATTTCAGAAGTCATAATTATTGTCTTCTATGTATGTAAGTCTCATATATTTGGTCCCGTTATTGAGTAAGAGGACAAGAAGTTATTGAAATATTATTCAATAAATTGTTCATTCCATTTTTCGCAAATATCAACCGAAGAAAGTGGAACGTATTTGATGCTAGAAATGTCGAGGGTAAAATGAAATGAATTTGTGAAATTAGAGTTAGCAAAGTCTGCTTCGAAAGAATAAATTTGAGAAGATGTTTATCTCATTCTTTTCAAAAATTTTAAGATATCAACCTAATGTAAGATTTTACATAGCAGCGTTTGTAATAATAGTAGGAGGGAGTGAGGAGTTGTGAGCCGGAGGGAGTTATGAGCCATTTCGATTTCTGCAATGCTGTGATTGCTAAGTCTGTTGTATGTACTGTTCGGTGTTTCTCTTGACCCAAGCTAACTTTCCAGTGAGCATTCATCGCATCTGCAGGCGTTCTTATCCTTCATGTGAATCACTCATTGTTGAATCGCACCGAAAGTTTTTTTGGATATTTGTGTTCGTGGTATTTTGAGGGCCGTTTTGCGGACAACTCTAGAGCAAAGTTTCTACAAAACATTCCTTAGGCCATTGTCTCTACACAAAAAAGAAAATTTTGATAATTGTTCAGTGCGTCGATAGCGATGCGTTCATTCTAAAAATAAGTCCGATATGGGGAGTTATGGGCCACCAGTTGTAGGAAGTTGGAGGGAGTTGATGAAGACTTCTGCATCATTTGTATGGGCACAATGTCGAAAGAATTCAATAGAAATAACGCAATACCTTGCAACATGTGCGACCGTGCTGTGCACTTGAAGGGTGCCAACATAACGACTGAGTAATACACCTGTGTTAATTACGAATCTGATAAATTTTTTTAAATCTTCTAGTTACATCAAATTTATCTTAAATTCATTTTCTACTACTTTAATAAACAGTAATTATGAAAATATGCTGTTTTCTGACATTTTCGGACCTGGCTCGCAACTCTCCACTAAAATTACGAATACCGATTTTTTTACTTTTAGCCGATCTGCAAATATTTCAAAGACGACGGTGATTTTTTCAAATTCTTTTGTCCAGTAGTTGTTTTCAGATGTGCTCTAAAAATTCAATTTAAAACATTTACAATCTATCGATTTTTGTGGGAGATATACCTCGGAAACAAAACCCGGCTCACAACTCCCCACTCTCCCCTACCTAAATTGTGCACCATGGTACCATGGCTTCGTGCTCGTCCATGCCACGTTCTTGCGAATTCACGCTCAGCCGTTGAAATAGTACGCTACCACGGCACACGATTTTTTATTTTAATATAGTATGCTTTCCAAGCTTTCTCGTTGACTGAGGTTTTATCTTTAAGTCTAGGTAGAAGGTACAAACACTTAGCAGGACTGTCATGAGAAAAGTGGGCGTAAGGAAGAGTGAAGAATGCGCATGCGCATACGCAGCGAATGTGAATGCATCAAAACACCCACGAGAAAGTAAGAAAAACATACTCGTATTACATTAGAACGATTTTTAAAGAAGTTTTTGTTTCTTGAACAGTTTTGCAAAAATTATTGGAATCAATCAGGTTATGACGTACTTCATCTCTAAGTTCTATACAAAATGGTATTAGGTCCGCTTAGTTGCCAGAAAGTGTTTAAAAGTTTGCTTCCAAACTAAAAAGGGGAATTTTCTGAAATTGATGAATTTCAAATGTATGCAGATTATGAACTTTCCATTATTCACCATTAGGGGCGGTTCCCTAAGTTTTCTAGTAACTACAAAAAATCGGAGAAAAGATGAAAAAAAACATGAAAACTATTGTTGATGAAATAACGATCGATTTGCGTTCTGGGAGAACGCAAATCGATGGTTCTGGGAGAACCATCGATCCCGGCGCAACTGGAGTTGATACGTCATCCGACTCTTCACTTCCCACAATACCAGAAGACGACCCAGTCGGAAAAACCAATTAACTTGAATACAAATATACAACTTTTTTGTACCATTAGGTAAATTGAAGGGAGTTATAATTAATAGAGTTGAATGCACGTATACAAACTGGAGTATACACAGAAAAAAAGTCTTGATTCAAGCTCAAGAGTGGGCTTGTCTCAAGGTGTAATTGAAGTTAGATACGAGGAAGGAGGACAGACTTATGCACTATACAGGCAGACAAGGTTCACCGAAAACAAGCTGTAACAAAAACAAGACTTTTTTTTACTGTGTACGACTTGTCCAATGATGATCAACCAGTCGATGACCCCTCTGCTTGCAGGGGCAGCCTGAAAACCGCGACTCGACTGGTCAGGGTTCCCCCCAAAGAGAAAAAGTTTGGATTGCAGGAAAGAAGCAAACACTTGCCCTGGTTGGGAGAGCGTGCGAACGCTGTGCTCCCCACTCCTGCCGGTTGATACCGTGAAAACTCAAACAAGGACGAACCTGTAAATGACACGATACACCGGGAAACCGCAACTGAAAAAGAAACTCAACTCTGATGGAAGCCAGCAGCAGCTGAGAAATCAAAAACAATCTATTATTTTCCTGAAAATCGAAAGTGTGGCCTATTTTTCGAGAAATATGCGATGTACTTAAGGAGAACTGAAAATTTTATTTTTTTCGATACTTGCAACCTGTTTTTGGATATCCTGTGAGGAATGTGTAAATTTGCAAATCAAAAATTTTCGGAAAAAGTAGTCGCAAATACTGGAAGATACAAAGATAACTTTGTGTACTGTTTTTCTTTATATCCGGTTAAAAATACGGTGAAGAATCATATTTTCATCAAATGTAAACAATATATTTACATTATAGCATGTATTGATGTCTGTCCCGACATTTCCAGCACGAGCGAAGCGAGTGTTGCTGGTCAAGGGGCAGGCATCAAATACATTTACAAGAGTGATCCGTAGTTTCGTCAAAAGAGGATGATTCATCCATTTCGTTCATTTTTTATTATGAATCTTTAGTTAATATTATTTTTCAATCATTTCCACTAAAACATAAAAACGAGAATTGAATCCAAGAAAGCTTTGAGGTTTTAGCAATGAGCAAGGGTAACAGCAGAAATAATTCTGGATGATGGCAGCAACTAGAGTCTCATGAATTACGACCCTGAAGTTTGCTATATGCTATAGATTTGAAATGTGTGTGATCGATAATTAAAAAATGAACAGTCCGACACTAGAAATAAGATAACCATCCGTCTTTCAAATGTCTATACCGTTCGAAAGGCTCTAATTTTTTTTGAATTAATTTTTCAAAAAAAGGCCAATCGCGAACGGAGACGTTTGGAAGACGATTCTGATTGTTTTTTTAGTTTCCGTGTTGGACTGTTCGTTCATTAATCATCGATCAAAAAAATTTCTAATCTATAGCATACAACAAACTTCAGGTTAGTCAGAGTATCATTGCGCGCGAGAAAGTTTCTGCTGCCGGCGTTACAGAGGTCGCGAGTGTCGTTCTATCAATGCTTAAAGATCCAAGAGTGCAAATAAAACAAGATCTTTTCTTTAGAAAAACTTTGCAAAAAGGATCTTCCAAATTTTTCTTCGGAAAGATTTGAATTAAGGTAATAGTAAATTTTAGTTAATGTAACTTTTCTATCTTAATTGTCTCTTCCGGCATATTTTTCTCTAACATATTGGACTCACAAACAGTGTATCAGCTTAACGCATTAAACGGTTGGACCTACTCAATCCGATAAGTTTCCATGAATAACCGGAAAATCCTGAAAAGTTTGTAAGCTCTGGATTTCCGCAAATTCAGCGGGGACTTTGGAAGACTATGAATCTTTAGAAGTTTTTGAATTCTCGAAATTTCCGTAAATTTCAACATTTCTAGTAGATTTCCGATTTTCTCGAAATTTTTGGTAACTCACAACATCACCAGGAATTTCTAACATTATCAAAGTGTTCAGTAATCCAGAGTGCTTCTCTCCTTTTCTCTTTCCGAAATTGTATACGAGCGAAAACCATTTAGGTGTAATTTTTTACGAGAAAAACTATCCAACACGTAAATCTTAAACGTTGAAGGAGGGGACCTGTGTTTTTTCCGTGACTAATGACAGGAGTGCCTCGGTGCCCCACAAAACGTTTGAAAGGGTTTTCTCACCATCTGTTGAAAAATAAGAAAATTGTCTCCCCTTATTGCATTTCAAATTTTTCATAACAAATGCATGAATTGAGGCACGATTCGATGCTTGACACGGTTTCTGTTTTCATGAGATTTTCAATTGAGGAATCACTAAAATCACCAAATATATCAGTAAACTCTGGAAACTTAGGAAAATTGGACGAATTACGAACCTTCCCGGATTCCGGTGAATTGTCCCCAATTTATAGATATACTATAAAATTACTATTAATTCTCATCACTTCAGACCATGACGATTATCATGTAATGCCCTGCTCAAATTCACTGTTCCAAATGTATTAATAAACTTTACTTACAGCATTAGATCAGGTATTTCTTAGATGGAGTGTCCGAATAAAAGTCAAATTCTCTTATGTGTTGCCAAAGTGCCTAGGTAAGAATTTTATCAGAAAATTAACCTGCCTATTGCAAGGGTTCAAATTATCTATCGTGAATTCATACCGTGTCCTAATGAGTCCGATGATGCCTTATCGAATATGTCGGATTGAAATTGATAGATTTCTGAATATTCCCGCATAGTAAGTTCAATCCGTCTCCTTCGCACCTGTGCTCGCTCGCTATGGCGAGACAAGGATAGCTGTTCCTTCGAAATGTCTCTTCCACACCCGTGCTTCTGATCCTCTAGCTCTTTCGCGTCAGAGCTGGCACGTCAATTGAGGTGCCGGATCATCACAGGGGGGCACGTAAAATTATTTTTAAGAGAACAGGGTGAAACCTGGCCATTCGAAAATGTGGTCCCGAATTCTCAATTCTTAAAAGTATACTTCAATACAAAATCTAATTGCGCATCTTTTTCTTACCGGTAAATATATTTTGTATCTTTTACTGTTCCCGAAATTGATATGAAACTAGTTTTTCTTAAAATCGAAAATATTAGATTCGAAACAAAAATTAAAGCACTCAAATATTTTCACATAGGGAATTCATTTCTCCGAGCAAAAATTAACTTTTTTCCAAGAAGCAGGTACAGCTAATATTGTCATATGCGTAGAATTTCCAAGCTCTTGTGCCTAATTATTTTTTTAATTTATGAAGTCAAAAATATTGATTCTTAAGGAACAGTTCTACATGGGAAATTCTCCAAATACAGGATAATTTCGAAACCAGTAAAATTTTTGAAAATATTTCAAAATTGTATTTTGTCATTGAAGTCACGCTTTATCTTATTATTAAATCTTTTTCAGATAAAATGAACCAATTTCTAATTATAGTTTGAAAATAGAACATTTAACGTAGAAATTGCATTCTTCTTGTTTATTGATATCCTAATTTGATTTGATAACATTATTACTATTTTCATAATAACAAATAATAATAATTTTTGGATATTATACGTAACAACCGACTTAGATACAAAATATACAATTATTCTTAGTTTTGTATTAACATAAATTTCCTTGATAATCAAAATTCAACATTGAAATTTAAAAATTCTTTATAAAAAAATAATATCATAATCTATATAACAAAGGTTCTCAGAGATTAAGCTTTTCTAGTTTCCTTTTACGACAGATTCCTCTGGGCCTTTCTGTGACTTCTACCTGATTATGTATATTTTATTTATTTGAAAATGTTTAATTTATATTCAATTAAATTTAAAAATCCTGCTCGCGAATCTGATTTCTCTTTTTTACCCATAGCCTTTTCGCTGTTTATTCCCCTACTAAAACCATTATGACATAGTAAAAAAGTTTGAATTTCTAAATAAATACCATTTCCATGGAAAATAGAGTGATATACATTTTTAAATTTGATCAAATTGATAAATAAACACCTTTTCTATGGAACAAAGTTTTTACCACAGTTTTTACAAGAGAACAATCCTCCTTAATGCAGCTTAGAGTAAGACCAAAGATAATAATGTTTTTGGTTAGACGAAGCTAGATTACATCAACAAAACCTCCGTTGATCTGCCAAACGAAATTCAGGATTGTAAGAAATTAAAAATTTTCCAGATAAGAAGAATGTTTCTGCGGTTTTTATTATGGAAAATTATATTATTTGTTTGATTCGATGATTTCATGATTAAAACCAACTAATTTATCCAAGAAAACTTCGTCCTCGTAACTTTTCCGAAAAAGTTTTTCGAAGAGACACAGTTGAATGTCAGACTGACCTTAACAAGCTGAAATTAAGGTTACGTCAATGGAGGTTGCGTAGATAGAAAACAACATAATAATTGTTCCCAAAGTTTTAAAGTAGAATGGGTTTAAAACTCCTCATGGAAACTTATATTTGCGTGCATATGTTGTGAATATTGCATTCGGAGATGGGAACGGAGCACACGCTCCGTTCTCTAATTTTTTATTTCTAAATTCAGTTTCGCACATAAAATTTTTACATATAACACAGAATAAACAATAGTTTTATATATTTTTCTTTGGGAAGCCATTTTATCAGTAACACTTTCAAGACATATTTTACACAATTTATTATGGACTTTAAATTAATTAATGAAACCTTCATTATGGAAACATTCTTTGGAAATTAAGATCTGATGAGGAAAACCAGCTGGTTTTCGAAACGTAATCGATTTTAAATTTGGAGGAAATATATTAATAGTCTGGAAGATGTCGACTTTTTAAGGTTTTATAACCTTCAATTATTAAAACATTAGCATTGATATGTTTTTATTCAAAACTGTCATTCTCGATTCAAACTTTAAGAGATTCAAAAATACATCTTTCGATTACTTCATTATTTTTCTTCTAAGTGGCTTCGAAATATGCTTCAGGAATTTGTGGACATCTCTAAAAGCCATTTTTTGGGCACATAATATTTTTTCAGTCTGCAATAGCATAATTGAATTCAATTTTTACTGTAGGACATGTTTTGAGGTACTGAAATGCAAATCCTGACAGATTTGACACCAATATAACCGATAGTTTGAGTAATATAACCCTGGAACACGAAAGTTCCCTGTCTGTGGAGAAATACCCATATACACAAAACTTGATATCAAGTTGAAAAATTTCAGGCTTTCTTTTTTGAGATTTGTATTCTCATTGCTAGAAATGATAGCAGTTATAGTATACTTTATTATATTAAATTTATTATTCTAAGTACACAAAATCGCTATCGAGTTGAGGTTCATCAAATTCCCTTTACATTCGTGTTATCCACTTATTGGAAAATTCGAATGATTGATACTTAGCTATTATGTACATTTTGAACTAATTGAAAATAAGTTGAGTCGTGATTTCCGAATCTCATCAATCAAAAATGATATTCCTAGCATACCGACATTTATTTCTTATTCGAAACACATTGTAAAAAATTCCCTGCACCAACGTATGTTAAATTTTAGTATCTGTAGAACATATCCGCTTCATAAACTTGCATATGAAACCTGATACAGATTTTTCTAACAGGAGTATTATGAAAAAACCATAAAATGGGAGGAAATTGAGGTCAAAAAACCTGGGGTTCATCGCAGCATGTGGAAATTGAAGATCAGCAAGGGTTTGTTTTTTTTGCGATGAGAGGCTTAAAATTATACAAAAAGAATAAATATGATATTATATCATTGTCAACTTACCACTAGAATGAGGGAAAACAACGAATGCTATGAACACAGCTCCAACTAAGATCTTCATTGTTCTGGATACTGCTTGAGTTCGCGGATAAGGTATCGAATGAATATTCTATGCAAGATATTTCTGATACTTATATAATATTTGCTTTCCTTTTTGGTTTTGTGAACAATATCAAATTTACGTTTTCATGAAATAACGTTTATCATGCAATGAAAAGATTCGTACAATTTTGAAAAACATATAGGTACACAATGCGTAGTGAGTATTCTCGACACACGTGACGTGAAGGGTAAATACTATAGATTATTATCGCAGATAAATTGCTCCATAAGCTGGTAAAAATACTTATTACGAAATATTCTGTGTGTTACAAACTCATGAATATTAACCTTCGAATATGATCTATGATCATTAGCATTAAGGGGTGACCCTCAAATCTACACAGAACAATCACTTTTGACTGTACCCAACATAACAAGCTAATGGGTACATATATAGATAATATGTAAAATTTTAAGAATTTACACTCTGCGAACGAATTAATCTCCAATTGCTGTATGAAAAATTTTATATTTGATCCTTACGTATACCCACAAATGTATTATGTTCTGTACAATATTAGAAATAATTGTTTTGAAGTTAAATATTTTGGTAGTTTTGATTCCAGAAATTTCACGCCGCATCTTTCTCATTCTATCTATTTTTCTTGAGCTTATGTCTTATTACATTCAGAATCTTTAAATCCAAGTTGTGCCACGAACAAAGACAAAAATGTTGCTGGATTAATTTATATACAAAGTTTTGTGTGGTCGAATTTTTTGTGCAGATTCAATGCACCCTCTTCTAAAAGAAATTAACTTCGACCTATAAGATTAGAGTAGATATAAAAGACACTAGTGATGTTTGTTGGAGCCTGAATTTTGTGAATCACAAGTAAAAATGTTCAGGAAAATAAAATTTTTTTCTTTTGGAAAAAATTATTATCATACAAACCTTCCTTGATACCTTTCGTTCAAGATGCTTATTTTCAACTCGACATTACATGCAATTTGAAAGTAAGCTATTGCAAGAAAATGTTAGTGAGTTTGAAGTCAGATAAGTAGAACGAGACTTTAAGGTCAACTGTAATATCAGTTCTAAGTACTGATATGACTTGTTGAAGTTTAAAGGAAATATATAAGCCTCCAAATCTCAATTGCAAATAAAAATAAAGATGGTTTGCAAATATATTTGCTGTTAATTTTTTTAATGTTGTCCAGAATTGGCGATGCCGCTTTCCAGCAAAATGCGAAACGATACAAAATCTTTAAAATTGCTCAGAAATTTTCGAAATCCGTGCAGAAAAATGTTTGAAAGAAGGCGACATATCTTTGCCCCAAATAGCGAAGGAATATGATCGCTATCACACTAAGTGCATAAGTTTCATTCAGAGCTTTGCCAAAAAGAGACAGGAAGTTACCTTCGGATTCTCCAAAATGTTATGCTTGAGACTTGGCGCGCTTTTGCCACTCTCGAAGGTGAGCGATGCCGCAGAGTTACAATTCCATTCGGAAGACTTGCAATGAAATTGCCAATCTTCTCCGGAAAGTTGGTGCAGGAGAGACATGCGAAAAACAGAATTGCCACATGTGACTCGATATTGACCCAAATTTTCTATGAACATCTAGTTTACATACAATATATTCTGTATTTTCAATGAAATCAATATAGAAATACAATTGTACAATTATACAATTATTCGTTTGTTGTTGAAAATACATCTATTATTTATTTTATTTCTTAGAAATTTATATGGTGAAACTGCTGAGACCACTTGATCGAAGTCCGTCTTTTTTTCTAACTAATCCCTTTTTTCCCATGCTTACCCCAAAAATTACGCAAATCCCGTAAAACACCAAAAATCGATATTCTTTAAGATAAACAAATAGACGTCCAAGGCAATAGAAAACAAGATTCTTTGGAAGATATTTTTTTATGTCCAAATATTCAAATTTCCACAAAATAAAAATTCAGTTTAAAACACTCGTAATTTCCTAATATGTCAAAAAACATTGCATTTCCAACTAATTAGATGAATTCGCAACATAAATTATACATTTTTTTAGTTGAAGAAGGATCTCCAAATAGGATACATGAAATTTAAACCGAAAAAATAATTTTTATCGAAAGATTCCACTTCAAACTAACCAGTTGAATTCAACCAAAAATTGAGAATTTTCAATACAAGAGTTGAACTTTCAATCAAATAATTGAATTCAACAAATGAAGCGAATTCGCAAGGAAAACAGTTGAATTTGTAACCAGCAAGACGAATTTTGAACCAAAAAGGACGACTTTCTGAGATAATCGTTCGAATTTTCAGAAAAATAATTGAATGGACAACCGAAATATAAGATTTTTCAATGAGAGACAAAAATTTTGAAATTAAGATGAAATTTAATCAGAATTAGGAATTTTAAAACGAAAAACATGATTTTTTAACCTTTCAAAGAGAAAACGCAGATTCTTTAAAAAAGAGTTGGAATAAAATTTTCAATGGAACCAAAAAATCTAACCTGGAGAGATTACTTTTTAGAAAAATTTTTGAATTTTCAACAGAATAATAGAATCTCTAACCGAAAAATTGAATTTGTAATTAACAGAGATGAATTTTTTTAAGAAGAATTGAATTTTTAATCGAGACAGATTCTTCGATTGAGAGAGAAAGGATGAGATCAGCAGAATGGTTAAACTTTTAACCAGAAAGGCTAATTTTAAATCATTTGGAATAACTTTTTCCCCGAAAAGGCTTATTTTAAGAATGGATTTTTTCTTTGATAAAAGAGGTCATATTTTAACAAAACAGTTGAATTTCAAGCTGGATGTCCAGAAAAAGTAACAATGTTTTAAATCAAAAAGACGAATTTCTACAACGCAGTTGAATATTCAACCCCAAAATAAGAATCTTCAAGGAAGAAGTGAAATTGCAACCAGAGAATCGAATTTGCTACCAGAAGATACGACATTTCAATAAAATAAATTATTTCTTAACCAAATAATAAGTTGTGCAACCGAAAGAGATCAATTTTGAAGCCAGCAACATAATTTTATTTAAGTCATAAATTATCAAGCGAAAAACATACATCTTTAGCAATTTTAACTCTTAGCCATGTATTTAGTTGATTATCTCACAAGAAAAACTACTCAAAAAGACTAAGTTTTAAGAAAAAAAACAACATAAATATTCTACGACACAAAGAAAGTTTTTGAAACAGTAGTTCAAATTTCGAACCAGCATTTGAATTTGGAACTTTAGAAGATGTTTAGAAGAAATGGCAACCAAAAGAAATAATCATTGAAACCAAAAACACCAATATTCTACAAAGCAGTTCAATTTTTAACCAGAAAATGAAAATTTAGAGGAATGGATTGGGGTAGGCTAAATGACCGCGCGCGGACTCTTGCAGCGGCGACTTTTACGACCACATTAACTTGGTTTGCCCCGCGGATCACTGGTGAGCACGATGTTTTCGAATGTGCAATGTTTCCCTCTTTGACCATGATAAATTTCAAGCTCGAGCAAATAAGTCAATTCATAAAAAATTTCTAACACTTTCGCGCCCTTGTGAGCGGTCCAGTGCCCCGCCTAATAAGTGTAAGTGGTAATTTTTGGACATCGTCGAATGTCAATGGAAAACCCCTTAAAACGTCAATGACGAGCAAATAAGTCAATTTTTCAATTGTTTATAACATGTTGTCAATGCTCCTGACAACAAAAGCCCTCGAGGTGTGCTGTAAGTGGTCGATTTTGTTGATAGCCATGATGTAACTTTGATCGACGAGCAAATTGGCAAATTTTTTATGTCGCTAGCTCCCGGACCAATAGGCAAACTCGCATATCCATACCTGCTTGGGGACTGAGGTCGAGTTGCGAAATGGTCAAGGAGAAGCAGCCGTCGCGCCGGTGCCTTCCCCCTTCATGTTCACCTCTTTCGCAACTCGGCATCAGCTCTCGACCGGCTTAAGCCCACTAATAGTCAGGGAGCCCGCTGCATTTTGCATTGGTCATCTTAGCAAGGCTGGTTTCAATATATGTGATAGATTTTATCTTAGTAGTAAGCAAAATACCCTGCAGCTGCTTCGGTAGCGCTGGGTATGCCAAGGGCAAAG
>WSXT02060996.1:0-12643 GCA_011762715.2 Neuroterus valhalla
GGCGGTCTCGGGTAGATGAGGCAATGAACTTTCGAGTTCCAAATGCTGATAAATAATAATAATAATAATAAAATTTCGTTTATCAGGCCCACTCTAGCGTCGAGAAAGCTGCACTTATCAGCTTAGTACGCATGAGGTATATCGCGTCTGATGATCAACTTAGCATGAGAGGCGAAATGCTTATGGAGGCCTTGAAGAAAGATCGAGAAGAAGGACTTGTTCCCTTTTTTGTAAATATCTCTCAATCAGAAAAAAGAACACTGATGTTCCGATAAATAATGTGAACAATCTTTTTACAGGTTTGCGCTACCTTGGGTACTACCGGAGCATGCGCTTTCGATAATCTTAAAGAGATTGGTCCAATTTGTGAGTATTATTATGTATCTTGCCTAACCTATATTACATTGTAATTTTCCTTGTATTCTAGCATATTTTTCCAAATTTTCATGTTCTTACACTCTTTACATCTGCACTTTTTGGATTTTTTACATGGTTTTAAATTTAAAAAAAAATGCACCGATTACACACATTCGTGCCCTCCCTGATTTTTGATGCGCTCCTCTCAGTCACTACTTTCGGCATCCGATCTCCACTTTTGTGAGAGTACAGAGTTGAACTTTCATCATTTTAGTTGAAAACAGGTCCTCTTGTATGAGAACCCAATTATTTTCTAAAAAATTCTTGTTTCACCCTCAGAAATTCAACTTTTCGGTTCAATTTGCAAGTGTTTTTAGTCGAAAGGTTGATTTTTTGCTGGAGAATCCGATTAATTTGTTATTATTTCATCCTTTTGTGGGTTGAAAATTGAAATATTCATTGGAAAATTTATTATTTCTCTGTGAATTGATCTTCCTTGGGAATGAAATTCGACAGCATTATGATATTTGCGGCATTTCAGCTTAGAAATTCAACTTTTTGTTTGGAAATATAACTTGTTGTGGTTGAAAGGAGTATTTTTTGTGTCAAACTTTGCCTACCTAGTTAGAAAATTCTCCTTTTTTAGTAAAACATTAATATTCTCTAGAAGTAAGTAAGAAGAAGAAGTAAGATGTGGTTTTTAAAAATTGTATACCCATTTAGTAAATGTAGATTAGGAATTTTCTATAAATAAGACCGGCACACAAAAAAAAAACAAGTTCTCTGTACACCGGACGAGACCTATCTACGGGCATGTTTTTCGACCCGCTGAATCCGAATTTCAAGTCAGTTTAGACCGTACAACCTCTAATTTCGAATAAATTGCAAAAAACCGTAAGAAATAGCGAAAATTTGATGTTTTAGTAATAAAAATAATTTGTGGATCTCCCGGCAAGCATAATTTTTATGTATTTTGAACCGTTGAATACTAGTTTCCAGTCCACTTAGATCATAAGCCATTTCGAATCTAAGAAAATTGTAAAAAACCGACGAAAATGGTTAAAACACATGGGAATTGCCAAAACCGCAGAAGATTGGGATTATCTTGATAAAAAGTCTTGTAGACTCGGAACGAAGGAAATTTTTATGTAATTTTATCTGCTCATTCCGAATCTGCAATGTATTCGGCCCATATTCCCTCAAACACTGAAAAAATGGCATAAAACCGATAAAATAGCAAAAAAACTCTGCGATTCCTTCCAACATTTTCCCTCATTTCCTCGGAAACCGTCAGTCTCTTGATAAAAACATGTTGGACATGAAATATATATTTTTAAAGAAACTACAACTTTTATCTGAAGCTTTTTTATAAATTCCCACTATTCATTGAGATAAACGTGGAGAAACATGATCTTAATGGGTTTTTCATTGGTTTCGCCATGAAAATCAAATTTGCGGGTATTTTCACTATTATTTTCGTGATCAGCGCGTCAAAATACATAGATATACAGAGTTGAAAATTATTCGAAGGTAAGCGCTCTTCGGAACTCCACCCACGTTTTCTGCTATTTTATCGGTTTTTATGCCATTTTTTTTAGAGTTTAAGGAAATATAGGCCAAATACGTTGCAGATTCGGATTAGGCAGAATAAATTACATGAAAATCTCCTTCGAGCCGAGTTTACAAGACTTTTTTTATGAAGATAATCACCATTTTTTCAATTTTGGCGATTTTCATGGGTTTTATACCATTTTCGTGGGTTTCTTACGATTTTATCAGATTCAAAACTGCTATTTCTTACGGTTTTTTGCAATTTATTCGAAATTGGAGGCGTATGGCAAAAACTGACTTGAAATTCGGATTCAGCGGGTCGAAAAACATGCCCGTAGATAGGTCTCGTCCGGTGTACAGAGAACTTGTTTTCTTTTTGTGTTTCGGTGTAATTATTATGAATGTAGAAAAAAATGAAAAAGTCCCAAAAAGTCTTCTGACATCAGAACTTTCATTCAAACTTCTACTTGAAAGTTGAAAAATGACAATTTCTGGAAAGTCACATTGCTAGATAAAGCTTATTTAGGAATGAAGAGGTACCAACAGAACGTCTGTTCGTTTAGATTCAACAATTTTTTCTCTCTGCACTGTAAAAAGTATAGCCCATCCCATATTCATAATTTTGAAATTATATAATGTGTACCTCTAACTTTGTTGAACAGGTAAAAAAAATGGTCTATGGTTACATATAGACGCAGCATATGCTGGTAGCGCTTTCGTCTGTCCCGAATTTCGGTTCTGGTTGGAAGGAATAGAAAAAGCAGATTCGTTCGCATTCAATCCAAGTAAATGGTTGATGGTTCATTTTGACTGCACAGCTATGTGGTAAATTATTATTTCTTTAATTATATATTTCTTGCCTGGATATCTCTAGAAGTGTGCAGAGCTTACAGACTAAATAGGTTTGCGAACAAAAGAGCTTTTACAGTTCGTAAGCTTTTTTGGCTCGAGAGCTTATTTCTAGCCTGGGAACTTTGGAATAAAATTTGGTAGTAATAGAATATATTAACGGAATCAATCATAGAAGATTTATTCCTTCAGGGTGAAGAGTAGTCAAGCTCTACACAGGACTTTTAATGTTGAACCTCTCTATTTGAAGCACGAGAACTCAGGTAATTCACAAATATCTACTAGAACTGTCAAGCATTCTTGATCAAGATTTTCACAATGATATTTTTTTCAGGTCTTGCAATTGATTATATGGTGAGTTCAAGGAGCAGAAAATAGTTGATAATTGAACAGCTGTTCTATTTCAAATTTCATCTTTTAGGTTTGAAAATTCATCTCTTTTGGTAGGAATTCCATCCTTTCTAGTAAAAAATCCAACCGTTTGATAGGGAATTATTCCTGTTGGCTGAAAGTTTACCTATTTGATTAAAAATTTATGGTATAGTTGAAATTGATCTGTTTCAATTGAAGATTCAACTTTCTAGTGTGAATTTTGATTCTCCTGATAGTTTTTTTCAGTTGTGAATTCAATTTCTTTTATTCGCCTATATAATTTCAAATATTTCGCAATTTTAATATCCAGCGACTTCATAGTTAAAGAGAAATGTAACGATTGTCTGGCTCTTTCAAGTTTTTTTAAACGGTGCAATTTGATTGGTAAAATTTGATCTTTCATTTTGGAACGTAACTGAGAGCTGTGTTTTAGAGCAGAATTGTGAGAATTGCATTACTCACCGAAAACAGAAACTCCAATAAGTCAGAGAGACGCAGAATGGGAATTTCTAAACGGATCTGAAAGTGACCTTCTATGTTTGGGAAAAAAGTTCGTGGACGGGAAGAAACTTCGGAAAAAGCGCCAAATCTGAGAAATCATTCTAGGTAAATAAAGTGGAGGAGAAGAAGAGAAGAAAAAGAAAGTTCATGGTAATCAATTATTAGCAGCCAAGGGTAGCAGGTCAACGCGGCGTCGACCCCCGTCGCCTTAGTGGCTTCTTTCATGAGAAAGTCTTTCGACGTCGCGTGTTTGCGAAGTGAATCATAATTATATTTTTCAAGAGAGGAACTATGTTCAAAAGGTGATAATGATGTGGATTCATAGACTTAAGGGGACCCTCCACCAGATTTTTTTGAGAATACGGCAAAGTTTAACAATTAATTGTGGGAAAGTGAAAAGACATAGAAACTCAAATTGAAGATACATCTACTTGTCAATCGTTACAGAATAATATGAATTTTTGATAAATTTAAAATGGCGGCTTCAAGATGGCGGCTCCACTTAATCGTGTTCGCAGCTGTTATTCAAGGTTTCCGCTTTTTGTAGTGATCTGGAATCAATTTAGAAGACATATAATGAAAACTTATGTGATTCCCTGTGTCTGTTACCTAAATTCATTGAATTTGGACCAAAAAAAATGAAAATTATCAACACTTGAAAAAAAAGTAAAATTTTACCATTTTTTCAACTTTGACCTCGTTTAAAAATTATTAATAAACAATTTTTCTTGTCGAATTCGGGTGAGACACATAAAAAAGTATTCTCATCATGCACAATTGGAATTAAGTAAATCGTATGAAATTAACGAGCTCGGGGGGGATTGAATAACAAACGCAAAACATGGTTTTGAGATAAACGCGTTCAAAGTTTTGAGAAAGTTTGAGTTTGCACAACATAAGTTATGTTTTTCGAATGTGCTGACATTTACCATGCATTCCCGAAAGTGTAAGCATAAAATATACCGACCGTGATTAATTTCGGTACATAGAAATACATCTGGAGGGCGCTCGGTGAGGTAGCGCCTGAGCGTCCTTGAGCGCGCGAAACACGAGTGCGTTCGAAACGCTCTAACTCCAAAAATATTTGTCAAATCGAAAAACCCTTTTGCACGAATGTTCTCCACACATGTAACTATGATTTTCGTAAAAAATCGATTTTTTCAAAAAAATCTGGTGGAGAGTCCCCTTAAGTAGCAGCTTCTCTTATGTATTCTGAAATGTATGGCAATTGAAATTCTCTGTGAAGGACAGAGTTCTTGGTATATCTGGGAGTCTTAGTGATACGTCTGGGGGATTCATTTTGAATGATCTGAATCTGACTCATGTTGCTTCTTGACGTACCTGCCCTAATGGTATAGACGTAAGTTATGATTGGTCGAATAACCAATTTATAGATCAGGATTTCGTATTCAGGCTTCAGATCCGAGTGTTTATTAAACTATTTCAACTGGTCTTTCGACTAGGAAAGAATTTATTCTGACTTTGCTACATCAATTTTTATTCGCCAGAGTTTAGCCCATGCCTCAATGATTTCAAGGGCTTTGTTAAGCAGTTTCAAGATTTTGTGTACTGCCCAAGAGGAAGTGCATAGTGCAGTGTCGTCTGCATTTAATTCGATGGAAACTTCGGGGACTTTAAGGATGTCGTTTACATACATAAATGGAGGATACCGGTCCTAGGATCTACCTTGCGGAACACCTGCCTCGGATGGATTTTTCATCGAAGGTGTCTGGTCTATTTTGACTGGAAATTTTTTGTTGGTTAAAAAAATTTATGCAGTGGATAAGCCCTCTTAGAAACTTGTAATCTATTAGTTTTCTAAGCAGTCTCATATGGCAGATACTGTCGAAAACTTCTTCAACGTCTGGCTAATGATTTGAGTAAGCTTAAGTATTATGTGTTGTGTTGAGTGACCTTTTGTAAAACCATATTGTTGTGTTTGAATGATGTTGAAAACCATAAACCATCACTCCAAGGTGATGGTTTATGCGAGTGAGTATTATCTTCCCAAAAACTTTACCCATTGTATTGAGAAGACTGATTGGTCTGTTGATTCTCGGTTGGTATGGATCCTTGCCTTTCTTCTGGTTTCGAAATTTCTTTTGAGCGGTTTCAGTTTGCTTTGTTAATTCCTTGTGGGTTATTTTCTTTAAATTACCAGTACTTGGGGTTTTAAGATACTCATAGACTATTCTTTTACATTCAGCTATGTGTTGAGGTTCAGATGGTACGTGATGTGGGGTGGAGTTAGTTTCATAATTTGCAGCTAGAAGATTTCCTTTGCCTGAAGGAGAAAGCGAAAAAGTCTGTTCAGGTTTTTTAAAAGGAGGCTTTGCCAGGGCTTTAGTCATACCATATATACATAGTATTATCTTTATTTTAAGTTTACACACTTCCTTATTCCAATTTTCACATCTGTGCTCTTCAACTTCATTGGCTACAGTTTTTCGGAGTCGGTTTTTATGTTTTTGAGGATACAGCTTCTAGTTTTTTTCATGCGTTTGGCAGAGTTTATTGCGGGTGTGGATAGGGTCTTCGATCTCGGCGCTGAGAGGCGGGTCATATTTGCTAATCGTAGTCTATGGGACTGAAGCGTGAATAGCAGATTCCATACTAGAGGTGAAATTATTTATGGCTTCATCAAAAAGGCCTAGTAGAATTGGCCTATGGTCAGAGTCTACTTTATTGATAGTATGGAAGTATCGTGGTTGTAAAAGTTCATTTCGGTAATTGCAAAGTCAATTCGGTCAGATTTATGTTTGGTATTGTAGAGAAAGAAGGTACGCAAATATGGTACTGAAACAGACAGATTTTTGTCATCTAGGAATTTGAATAATTGTTCTCCAGTTTAATAATTGTTCTGCTATTCCATGGTACGTGTTTGGCGTTACAGTCACCTGATGCAATTACCGAGGGTACAAGTTTGAATATTTCCCTATAATCATTTTTTATATATTCGCGAGAGGTAGTCTGGTAGAGCACGACGATAGGATATGGTTTTCTGTGAATTCTCATGTGCATAGCAGTAGCTTCTAGGGCTTCAAGTTAGTTATAAATTCGTGATGGTCAATATTTTCTTCAATCAGAATCGCGGCACCTCTATTATTGGCATTCTTTTATGATTTGGAGCCGCGAACTATATTCTCTCGGAGGGATTCGCGTAGTAAAGTTTCACTGAGTAAGCCAATTGGCAAAGAAAACGTCTACCGTTTTCGAAGAGGCGCTGCTGTATCAAAACAAAATATGGCTGCCGCAGGGCTTTAGCATGCATATTATTTTGAACCACTCTGAACGTTTATCAACAATAATAGTTTCTCCAACAATATTTTCCACTATAACAGTACCACTATCAAATTTTGGTACTTTGTGGAAACTCAAATTAGTGTTAATTTTTTTTCGGAGTCGACATTGACAAAACAGCACACACTGCCTTTGCGAGTATCGTTAACTTCTTATCTACTTTTAACTAATTAATCTGGCACAAAATTAATTAGTATCGTGTTAAATCAAGTGCAACACGCTTGTAAACAATGCTTCAGCAAGCCTAGCGGCAACCATGTTAGTTAGTTCGCTTGATGGCCATCAGGTCTCGCAATGGAAGTTTTAATTCCAAATAGTAATGCTATTCTTGAAAAGGTGTGATGCTAGTTCGTGTCTTTTTTCAGAATGCCTTGAGGCTTCCGAAAAATGATTTTTATGGTGTTATAATAAGAAGTTACCATTTTCGATAGCAAGTTCAAGTATCTTGTTAATAATTGTGGCAGTTGAGTGAATAGCTTCGATCATGTTCATTTCACTCCCCATTATGCCGGTGGCTAGAGTTGTGGAACCTTTTATAAGGTTGATTAGGTTGAACTAGGTAGATTGAGAAGTTATATTTTGAGTATTTCTTCTGGCTTGTGGAACTTATTGTGTGGGACCTGATTTTAAGAGGTAATAGGTTTTGTAACTTGAATGTCAATCTGTGGCTGGTTTGGTAGATGTTCGTTTTGTGCTTTTGTCTCGCGTACTTGAACTTTAGGTGCTACAAAAGATACTGCAGAACTATACATCAGTTTACTTAAGAGTGGAGTGTGATTGGATGGAAGTTCTTGAGTTGTTTTATGAGGTAGAGTCTCAAAGACAGGGGACCTCTTGGCGGATTTTTGTTTCAAGATATTATTACTTTTACTACTCTGGGCGTGTTTTCTAGTGGTTTTATTGAAGGCAGAACAGCCTCTATAGATAGCATGGCACATGTCAGATACGCGGTGAAATCTCTGAGAGTTGAAATATTGGGATGTTTCTTCAGGCTTCAGATAAGGCTCATATATATCCTCTCTTATTTTCATAAACGCAAGTGGCTGTAGGTGTATAAAATCTTTGGCTTGTGCCGAGTCGGGCATGGCAACTAAGAACATCGGCAATGGTTTCTTAATTTTCCGGCTTCTCATGTGAGAGACCGACGAAACTGTATAGCCTCCTTCCTTTAGTTCAGCAAGAACTGAATTGTTGGGAAAAGAGACAGGATTCCGAATAACAAGCTTGACTGGCAGTGCATTTATATTTTTATATAAATGATGTTAGAAGCCTTGGACCTCTAGGTTTCTCAACATGGTGCAAAATTCCTCTAAATAGGATACGTGAATAGAGTACACATCTGGCTCAATGTTGTAGACGATTAGCTTGAAGTTTGTAAATTTTTTAAGGATTTCATAGAGCCCCTATGATAGTTTATTTCGTCTATGTTGACGTTGATTGGGGTTTTTTTTCCGGTCGTGATTGGGCTGAATTTTCGCTAATGGGAATATCGGTGTTTTTCTTGTTGATAGAGGTTGTAGTCCTAATGCTATATACTTACGGAAGAAGAGCTAGATATGGAGGTCGAACTTGATCTTGAAGTTCGCCTGCTCTTCTTTGATTACACGATGGTGAAGCCATGGTCTTTGTCCATCTTCTCCTGGACATCTCAACGTGATCTGGATTGGCAGGCCCGGATTAGATATTTGCCGCCCCTAGGCAGTTGCCTAAATTGACGCCCCCTCCCCCCCTCTCACCACAAAATCTCTCCAATAGTGGAATTAGTTGTGTACGAATAGTCTTTTAATCAATAGAATGCCAACAAACCAGGCGGGAAATTTAATTTCCACGAATTGAACAAGTTTTCGAAGTTTCCGCGCCTCAATTCTTGCCGCCCTAGGCGACTGCCTGCAATGCCTGCATGGTAAAGCTGGGCCTGTGGATTGGCGTGGCCGACTACGCCCTTCTCCCTTCGGAGGCATCATTACCTCGGAAGCGCTCGATTTATTTTGATAATTCGACCTATTCGTTTGAAAGATAAATGAACTCGATGCGCCTGACATACCAGAATCTATCAGTGTACCATGAGCATCTCCTCGAATCTATTGTCATAATCAATCTATTGATCGAAATCAATCAATTCGTAAATTTCAATGCATCCCTCTCAGTCATACAAACAAAAATTATGATTTCTCTTGTGAGAACGCATGAAAGAGACGTTTACCTGGCGGTGAACTTGGAACTGTACTTTTCAGCGGTAACTGACCGCTTGAGAGCAACGTTTATTTACAAATGTAATCCGTTTTTCATTTGTGTTTCAGGAAGTTACGCATAAAACAACTGAAAGATAAGAAAATCCTCAAAACGCAAGTACCGAGCGCACTCGCACCCAACTGCTTGGTTTTGAATCATCTCTAATGGGAATGATTCAAAAAATTGAGATAATCACATTAATTATTAAAAAAAAAATTTTTTGGTTTGTAAAGGGAATAAATTCCACTTCAATATTATTTGGAAAAACATATTTTACTACGGGAAAACCGATGCTTAGAAATCGGGAAATATTTCAAAATATTAAGGGATTTACAAAACCATATAAAAATTGAACATTGTCCATACGTTTTCGGAAAATGTTTGTTATATTTTTACAAATGAAGCGGAAATGAATAATTTCCACTAACATTTTGTTAAATTGAAAATCTTCGAGAATATTTTTTGAAAGACGGATAATGTTCCTACTTTTCTGACAATACTCATAAATAAATGAATAAAATTATCGTTTGTAATGAAAATAAGGTATAGTTTATGTCTAGAGACGTATCAATTTTTCTAGAAATTCTACAAACCGGGAAACTTTTAGTACTTTCCTCTGAAATATTCGGAGACAGATCAGTACAGTCGACTTGCTGGTAGGTGGCTGACGATATAAATAATACGCAAGTGAAATCATTTGTCGTTTCAATGTATTCCTTATGTTTTGCGGAATTTTCTATTTAGTATTTTAGGAGAAGTTTTCCAAGTTCAAGGTCAATTTCCAAACTTTGGTGAGATTTCCCTCACTGTGTAAAACGAAAAATTCCTAAACTTTAAGGCTATCTCCCGAATTCGTTCGACAATATTTCCTGTGAAATGTAAATGGAAACTCCTCAAATATTAGGTTGATCAACTTCTCAAGAATTTTCGTCAAAATTAACCGATTTTTTCTGGCAGTGATTATGAGTCACTTTTGATCAAGAAAATCAATCTTACCATGAGGAAAGCGTTATAAGAAATATAAGCAACTAGCGCGATCAAACAATTTTTTCTATTAGAAAGAAACCCTGATAAGACTTTGTTCATAAAAATCGTTCATAATAATAAGGTTGAAATTAATTATGTTCTATGAATGAAGGTGAAATGATTTGAGCCGACAGTTGAAGCTGGATTGGCCAATTTTGTCCCTTTATTTGTAGATGTGGTAATATTTTGTTGCTCTCTGTGATGAGAATTGAAAAATTGCAATCCGCGATTCTCTTAAAAGTTTATTGCTGAGCATTTCCAAAAAAAGCGAAGTTTCAGTTCGGTTGAGAAATTCGGCACTTGCGCGATTATGAACAGAAAATTTCTATTTCAGATCACTGTCATGGGACGCCCTTTTATATTTTGAACCATTTTCGAAAATTTCAGGATAATGTACATTTATTTTTATAACTTTGAACCCGCTTAGTATAATAACTTTTAACAATTGCTTAACAGTTTTAAACAAACTTAAAGTTAGCAGCAAGGTTCATTTTCAAATATAGTGAATAGAGCAATTTCAAGTAATTCGAAAGCCGATCAGGTTTCCATGAACCATGAGAGATAGATTTTGGAAAAATGTTATCAGACAACTTTCCTTGAAAAAAATTTATTTTTATTATTTCTCAAATTGGTACATCAAAAGGTCATCTTTCATGGAAGGTATTTTTACCTTCTGTTGTATTGTACTTCTACGTCCCTTTTTCTTATTTCAGCATTGGCAGATTCCCTTATCGAAGAGATTCAGAGCTCTGAAGCTTTGGTTTGTTATCCGAAATTATGGAATTAAGGGTTTGCAGAAGCATATACGAGAGGTGAAACAAAATCATAAAAATTGTGATTGATAATTATTCCCTTTGATAATTAAATAGGATAAAAGAACTGATTAGGAACTGATCATCTGTCTTAGGGAGTGAGATTGGCGCAGAAATTCGAGGCTCTAGTTTTGGCCGATTCTCGATTCGAAATTCCTGCTGAGAGGCACTTGGGAATGGTTGTATTTCGTCTCCAAGGTGAAAATTCATGGACAGAAAGATTACTCAAAAGAATGAATACGAAAGGTCGTGTCCATTGCGTACCAGCAGCACTCCATGGAAAGTACGTCATCAGATTTACCGTAACCTCGACCAAGTGAGTGTACGCAATAGCTAATGTAGATAATTATTCAAATTTCAGTATTATCAAGGTTATTATCATTATCGAAAATTCGAAAGTATTTATATCCTATAATTCGATGGGTTGCATTAGAGTACTTTTGAGACATTTAGTCACAGAATTTTATGTTTCCAGTACTACTAATGACGATATACTTAAAGATTGGACGGAAATTCGAAGTACCGCTAACGCCATTTTAAGCGGAGTGACTGGTTTACCCACACGAACAAAAATGCCTCTTGGTGGTAAGAGCAAATTATTCTCTCACATTATTTGAATATCAAATCCATTACTTTGGTATACTTGATCGCCTTTTAGCAAACCTAAATCATTTTTGTTTTGTTTAGCATATATGAGCTATTTTTTTACGGATCTACACTGAAGCTTTCAGAATTGATGAAAATTGCCGAAAAAAAAATGATGCGCGTATATATTTACCATGCTCGATGACCTGAATGTAGCGGATTCAGAAAATATGAAATGTCAAATATGCAATGTGGACGTAAAAGCGGTTTTTACTCACGCGTGGTGATCACGTGCACGAGTGCGACGCATCACGACAAGTGGGTAAATCGCATGCACAGATTGCATATGATATTTTTTGACACAATCTGCTTGTAAAATGCGTTTCTACATCCATATGAGTGCCTAAAGCGGCTTATGACGATACAGTCTGAGTAAAATGAAAAAATTTTCCATCGTCGTATTTATTTTTCGTTGGAGAATAGTAATATAACGACAATTTGTTGCTTATTTAGTGCAAACTGTATCGGAATGAGCCATTTGAAGAACTCATATGGATGTGTAAAAACGCATTTTACGCGTCTATGTCAAAAACTTTTTATTACACACTGAGGAAAGTTTAATTTTGATTCAAAGGTGCCGGTGCTATTGAATCCCACGTTATAAGTTTGAAAGCTTGCATAAAGATTATAATATATTTTACACCACTCTTACCTGAAAATCTCAACTTTGAGAGAAGTTATTTTTTACCGACTTCAACCAAAACGAGAAGGTTCTGTATTCAACCTGAATGTTTTTTTTATTATTATTTTTTTTAATTTTATTTTTTTTTATGTATGTTCGCGCATATCTCTGGAATGGCTGAACCAATTTTATTGGGGTTGGTCTCATTTGAAAGGGTTTGTTTTGCGGTTGGTCCCATATAATTTTCAAGTCATTCGCGGGTACATAATTCGCGCAGTCATAATTGGGTACAGATGAACTATGAAGATTACATTTCTCAAAGCTCTGTTGGCTTTGAGGTACACATTCTCATCGTGGCACTCGCGCTTCGCGCTCG
>WSXT02061018.1:0-12642 GCA_011762715.2 Neuroterus valhalla
TATTTTGCCTGCACGCTTGATATCGTGACCTATGAACAGGTAGAAACGTTGCGTTACAATGCGATGACCGTGTTTGGACAAAACAAAAGTCGTTAACAGGATAGGTCCTGTTGTAAGAAATGGATATTTTTCTCAGTGTATATATATATGCATTTATATGCAGGAGAAAATGGGGTATTTCTGATATTTACGAGAAAGGAAAAATTATCCGAAGAGAAGTTCCCAAAATACATCTATTTTCCCCGAAATATTAAGGATGTACACTAGTTACAGTCAATCTCAAAATTCGAGAATCTTTAGAATGATTTATAAAATTGACCAAAATATATCTATTATAAATTCTGCGTATTAAGATGAAGGCTCCTAAGTGTGTGGCCTTGATCATTAGGATTAGATAAGAATTGTAACTTTTCCCTAACGATATAGCGAAAACTAAGACTGTGAATAACTCCTGATACATCAACAATTTCACCTTGAATCTTTTTTTTCTGAAGCACACTTATGAGCCTCTTTCAGAATACGCGGCAATTGATAATAGATACATTTTGGTCAATTATGTAAATCATCATAAAGGTTATCGAATTTTGAGATTGACCGTAACTAGAGTACATCCTTAACAAACATACACAGGAAGAACAAGGTCACATGCCAAACTTAATATACCAAATTCTACCCGGGCGCTAGGGTGAAACTATCTTACGTAGAACTTGCGTTTGTTGCAGGTTATTTTATCACTGAAGTCGGCGTTTATTTAAGATCTCTTGGATACAGTGTTGAAATAGTTTTAATTTGATTCTAGTATAATACTGTGTTTTTCATGCTCATAGTCATTGTTGATTACTTGAAACTTTTGAATGGAAAACAAGCTTCGTTCAGAACGAAGTCTCTAGTCGACTACAAACTTTAAGAAACAGACGCATTGTTCTCTGTAGATTAGAAATAAACAAGGAATTCTGGGGAAAACTATTCCAAAGGGATCAGAATCGAATTTTAAGGTATTTGAGAAACAAAAAGTTCAAGTAAACATCTAAGTAAAGAGTTCATTTTGTATAAAGAGGACAAATTCTCGCTTCCGGGTTATACTACGCCATGCCCCTTAAATTTCAAACTGAAAAAATTTTCATTTTATTATGGACGTATTCTAGCTGATGTGAAAAATTGGTCTTGGACATGGCGTGATTCGAAAAGTTCATGTTTCTTGAAAATTATAGTACGCCATGTCCACAAGATATTTGTAATGGGACAATTCACAATCAAAATTTCGAGTGCAGAGATATACAGAATTACAGTTAACATTATTCTGATGTATCACTTACTTCGGAACAATTGAGACATTCCCAAATTATGGACTTTAGAGAAATATTTCAATGGTTACTTCCAGAGTTAAAAATATTTTCAATATTTGCTGTTATTACTTGAATTGAACTTAGTTTATTATTATTGGTGGAAGGTA
This sequence comes from Neuroterus valhalla, assembly GCA_011762715.2. Taxonomy (NCBI): domain Eukaryota; kingdom Metazoa; phylum Arthropoda; class Insecta; order Hymenoptera; family Cynipidae; genus Neuroterus; species Neuroterus valhalla. The sequence goes on from WSXT02061018.1 coordinate 1,454, forward strand.
TTAGATTCATGTAAATTTAGACCTATCCAGTTTCCGTCAATCCTTGACGTTTCGAGACCCCTTGTGATGAAAAAAATTGTTTCTGCGTTAATGTCTAGCTGCCTGTCTGTCGGTCTGCATTTTGACGGCAGGATAACTTCAAATGAATCTCCTAATTTGAATCCACTCTTGCACTCTGTTCTGTGGTCCACAAAAACAGAAAAGATTGGTAAGTAAGCCTTTTACTTCTAATGTGCAGGCTTTATTTATGAATTCTTCAAAGGAAGATTTATTCAGAGTTAGGAAATAATCTTTAAATAATGATGAAGAATAAAGAGTGCACTCTGTTTTCATTTTTCAAATCAGTAGTCGAATATGTTGATAGAAAAGGTAATAAAACGTCCATGTAAAATAGTAGATTCAAAGCATAGTGTAGATAACTTTTCGTTTTAGACATGCTTTAACCAAATGCAAAGCGCGAGACTTATGATGAGAATGTATTCGTTCATTCGTCAACTCGAGTTCAAGATTTACTGATTGTGAAACTGAAAATAATGATGATTCAAAATCTCCTAAAAGTGAAAATGGCGTAGTATAATAATGATAAGGGAATAACTTAAGCGACTGAAAAATGATTTTAATGAACATTAATATTGAAAATTCTGTCGTATGTTTCTTTGTGCAAATAATTTCCTAATAAAGTGAATGAAGTTTTGCGATATTTCCAATTCTAATTTGTATTTTTAAATAGATCATGCTTCGGTTTTCTTCATTACCCGAATAAGGGCGTATGTTATAAATCTCCGAATGTCATACAACGATAAAAGAGTATACTTATATCAGTTTCATCTATATTTTTGTTAATACAATGTCATCCTAGGCTTTTATACATCTTCTCTTCAAAATTTCTGCATACTTTGTAGTCTATGTAAAAGCTGGTCTCAATAAAAATATTTTGCAGAGAGCTTTTTATTTTTTATTTCTCGTCAGAAGTTTGTCTCAGGTCTTCTAACCTTGTAATTTATCATCAGCCACGGACTAGATCAAGTGCCTGATGAAGTTAAGATGTTGAATACTTGCCTGCGAAGTTTGAAATTTCATGCGATGATATCTTAGTAGGCACAATATAAAGTGTACGGTGTTGTTCAAAGTTCGTCCCCGAGTATATATACTTCGACTTGGCTTCGACTTAATTACGTCTTGAGTTCGACTTCAAAACGAGCATATCTCGCTGCGTCTCAAAATTGAGTCGAGGCATAGAACTTCGTCGGCGTTTACTCGTCTCAAGTCGAGGCTTGTCTCAAGTCGAAGCTCGTCTCAAGTCGAAGCTCGTCTTGACTCCAAGGTTTGGCTCCATATGTTGACAGATGTGAAGGATTAAAATTGATGGGTGGAAAAATTCCCAATTTTTGAAATTAGTAATTTTCAAGTTAAAAATTCAGAATCCGTAGATCTCCACGAGTATAGCAGTTGAACAATTTCTCCAAAAAGATGAAAATTGTCATTTTTTAAAAGGATATCCTAAACGTTAAGCAGCACGCAAAAACGGACATAAATTTCGAAATCTCTGACTCGAAATTATAATGCAAATAAAAGTCCTTATATGAATTCATTCAATATATATATTGCATAAAGATATATAAAATTGAACAACTATAATTGAGAATTTGCTTTCATAACAAAAAGGATATGACCCTCTCCGTCAGGGCAGGTATACCTGCTCTGGTCCGCAGGCAACCATTTTATTGTCTAAAGCCATGAAAAAATCAACTCAAGTCGTAGAAACTCGTCTCAAGACGTGAAATAAAGTCTCGCTCCGTCTCAAAACTGAGACGTAGAATTTCGTCTTCACTTCGTCTTTACTACGACTTGATTGGGGGCAATTCAAGTCGAAACCAAGTCGAAGCATTTTTACTCAGGTCTCGTTACAGTGTCGTCGTTTCACAGCAGCAGAGTGTGGTGAAGGTAACATAAGTCACCTCTGGATGTTTTTTCAGAGCAACCAACCTCTGTATGTAGAGATATTTTGCTCTGAACTTCGTCCTAGAATTATGTCCCTTCTCGGGCTTAGTTTGGAACTTCCCGCTTCCATTTGAGGCTCTCCTACGGTATTCTTATTAAGGTAGTTTGCTGCGAATCACTTACGCTAGCCAAAGCAACCTTAACAGGCACAGCCGATGTTCCACTGATTCCCGCGATTGGCAGATGTTCTTGCTGGACAGATTGTTGATAAGTGAAATCTGCCTGACCATCACGCAGCTCACCATCACCACCGTCCTGCATGCTGTGGCATTCATTGTTATTATCATTAATATTATTATTAACATATTATTATTATTTATGATAAGTTCTTTAACGTCCGACAAGTCAATATTGATGAAAGGAAGGTGATAAAAACAACAAAATTTTTTGTTATTAATCCTCCAACTCTGTCAGACAAGTTTTAGTTGAATGAAAGTCCCAACGTTTCAAGAACGCACTGTTCTCCGTATCAGGGGTATCTATTATAGCACATTTGAAATTTTGAAATTCTCCAATATAATATGACAGATAGAAATGTTATTTGTAGATGAATGTTGTTAAAAACTTACGGTTGTGGTTACTGAAAGGTTAAAGATTTAGTCATAGTGAGTAATTCATCAAACAGGAATATCGGAGTCGTTATCATGTTATCACATAAATAATAATTCCACCTGTTTATTTGTTATTTTTTACTTTTTTATTGACGAATTCTTTTTTATAAGTGGTGTTTTAATACTTAATTCTGTTTTTATCTACGTCTACCTGAAATTTTAACACCAATGGTAAATATTCAAATATTAATTTCTATCATTTTCAATATTATTAACAAATTCTTCTTACATTGTTACAGACAACTTACTTCCAATTTTAATAAATTCGCTCCCGATCTGCTCGAGGAGGGAACAGACCGTAGCTAATGACTGCGATAAATTACCTGAGTGACGGGATCCTACGTCCCTTCCACTGCACGAGTGACACACCTGTCTCCTCTTCTACTGCTCTCCCTCAAGCAATGTCTAGCTCTACTCTCCCCCACCATTTATATGCATAAAAAAATTTTCTTTCCTGCGGGATCATTCATTTTTATCTGAATAACAAGAATATTACACATTATAGTTCCATGAAACAACATTTGTCATTGTTATAAACAATCTTTAAATACAAATTTACTTATTTGGTATTTATATGTGAAGGAAAATTTTCTTTTATGTGGAATCATTTGTTTTCATCTGAAGAACAAGAATGTTACACATTAAAGTTTGGTGAGAGTAAAATAGGTAAATTTGTATTTGAAGATCGTTTATAACAATGACAAATGTTGTTTCATGGAACTCTAATGTGTAATATTCTTGTTTCTCAGATGAAAATGAATGATTCCACAGAAAAGAAAATTTGTCTATGCATATAAATGCCAAATAAGTGAATTTGTATTTGAAGATTGTTTATAACAATGGCAAATGTTGTTCCATGGGGCTCTAATGTGTAATATTCCTGTTCTTCAGATGAAAACAAATTATTCCACTGAAAAGAAAATTTTTCTATGCATATAAATGCCAAATGGGAAATTTGTATTCAAAGATTGTTTATAACAACGACAAATGGTGTTTTATGGACTTCTAATGTGTAATATTCCTGTTCTTCAGATGAAAACAAATGATTTCATACAAAAAAAAAAAATTTCTATGCATATAAATGCCAAATAATGGAATTTGTATTTAAAGATTGTACTATAATGCGTAATATTCTTGTTCTTCAGATAAAAATGTATGATCCCACAGAAAAGAAAAATTTTTCATGCATATAAATGGTGAGGGAGAGTAGGGCTAGACATTGCTTGAGGGAGAGTAGTAGAAGAGGAGACAGGTGTGTCACTCGTGCAGTGGAAGGGACATAGGGTCCCGTCACTCGGGTAATTTATCGCAGTCATTAGCTAGGGTCTGGACCCTTTTCGAGCAGGTCGGGAGCGATTTGTCAACTGCCCGATTGCGTATACTCCAAAAGTTATGACATGATAACGACTCTGATATTCCTGTTTGATTAATTACTCACTGTGACTACATTTTCAATCTTTCTGTAACAACAACCGTAAGTTTTTAACAATACTCATCTACAAATAACGTTTTAACTGTAGTAGTGCTTCGTTTATTATAGAATCATTAGATTCGTACAAATGAGTTACAAATCAGTTATTAAAATTACAATATTCATAATAACCAACTAACAAAATGGTTGACCTTAAGATGTACCTCAGACATTCGGACCCTCCCTACTAGAAATAAAATATTAATGTATAATTATTTAACATAAATATTTATCGACTCATCCATAAATCTTGGTAATGAAGGTAACCATTTTTTTGATAGCATCTTTATCCGGATTATATGGAATATTCAGCCAGGCATCCCTTATTTCACTCATATGTCTGCTTGTCTGCTTTTGCTTACACATGAAAATCTTACAGAATTCAAAAATTGACATCCAACCAAGAGGTAATATGCGGGCTCTGTGTTACAAGTATCCTCGAGACACGTACTATCCGATATCTTTCAGCATTAGGTTTACAGGTTTTATTCCGATTTTTGATTCTAGGATTAAAGTCATTTGTCAGTCTTAATTGCGCAATTATTCCGGTAAAGTTGAGTGGTGTTTTTGGTAACGTTAGATATTTTCGCGGATCTTCGCCCAGGGTTAGGTAAGGACAAAGTACCAGCGCTGAGAACAATTGGGTTCTCTGAAAATCCTCAAAATGGAGTCTTTCATCATAGGCACTCATTAATGCCGTTTTATGTTCTTGTAGGAAGGCAAAGGAATCCTATTCGTCCTCTATCCCTATCCTTTCAAATATCTTTCTAACCTATTTCCAGTCTTTATAGCATATACAGCAGTTTTTCTTCGAAACGTGCAGGATTCTCTTATAAAAATTAGTTTGAATTTCTTCTATTAGATTTGAATACCTGAGGCTCCATATATATGCTCCATACATTAAAACGCTGGATACGAGACTATCGACGATTCGAATAATAGGATTCCACGTGTGAAGTTTTATTCTATGGACCAGGCCAATCATGGAGTCTAAAGCAAGATTAGATTTACGAATAGCCTTATCCATTGGCCTCACAAAAAGCGCAGATTGGGTGGAAGATGTACCTAGGTAGACATAACTCCTGACAATCTCTATCTCTGAGGATCCGTACTTAAATGGTGGACATTCTTTTTTGTGGCCATGACCCCCCTTTCTGTAGATTAAAATTTTCGTTTCCCAGCATTGACTAAATGAGGGTAATGCCGCTACAAAGTGAACATAAAGTACGGAAAGTTTACCTTCATTTAGTCTAAAGCGATTTTGAATTATTGCGTTGAGGGTAAGTACCTGATCCGTGCAACCCTTTCCTCTCCTAAAACCTACTTGCCACTCTGGATGGAGTTGGATATCTCGAGCCCAATCTATCTGTCTCTTTGAGAGAATCTGCGTGAATATCTTTGTGACACAGTTTACTAGAGCAGTAGGCCGGTAGTTAGAAGGATGAGTTATATCCCCTTTCTTGAGTATCATTCTGAAAAGTATTTGCGATCATAATACTGGCATTTATTCTTCATTCAATAAATTACTAGTTGAAGTAGAGGATCAGATTGCCAGGAAAATTTCTAAAGAAATCATAACTAATACCGTCTGGACCAGGAGCCTTGTCACTCTTACAATTTTTTAAACTTGCAATAGTTCCATCCAGAATAGTATGTGAATTTAGATGGGGCTTTCATATATCATCAGTTGGCAATTAGTAGGAGTCTGGATCTCGGACAGCATAAATAGCTTCTAAGTACTGTTCCCATGTTTCTAATTCTATACCATCCAGAGGCGTAGGTTTTAAATCATAGCTATTAATCATGTTCCAGAACTGTTTGGAGTCCTTTGCCTCCGCTAGAAAATATAATAAGGGTTTTCCATAGGCTGTTTTCTTTGATTCTAATATTTTTGCATGGACTTTTTTTACTATTTGTATATATCAGTACGATATCAGGACTAAATTCTAATTACTCGCACTTCCTTAGTACTTGCTTCAGGTCGTTTTCAGTTTTTATACAATCGGAATCAAACCAGGGCTTTGAACACTTTATTTTTTACTCGGTTATATCATCATGTTAAGTTGAGTAGCTGTCCCTTTGATGGAATTTATTGAACTCTTTGAGTGGTCATCAATTGTTAAAATCGCAGAGTTTATATTTAGAGGATATTGAATACTTTCCTTATATTTTTCAACAATGTTATTATTCCATTTGAAAAGAGGGATACTCGAATTTTCTATTTTTTCGAAGACGAGTGCTCTATTGATGTTAATACTATGAGGAAGTGATCAGAACCGTTCGAAACCTGTAGCACTTGGAAATCCTCGATTTGGCAGAACTCCTACATTATCAGGCTGGACAAAATCAATAACAGACATACTTTTTCCTCTTAGGAATGTACATTGAGCTGGACAGTCACTTTTACTTCTTCTATTCAGGACAACAAACCCATTTTTTTTCAAAACTTTCAACCATATGCTTACCCCTCTTGTCTCGATCAGGGATCAGACACGTTCTGGTGTCATACAAATTTAAATTATGCGAAAAAGTTTCCCCTTCTGATTGAATCGTTTCTCTGATTTCACTATTAAAATCCCCTTTCACAATTATCGAGTACTGCGGATATTTCAATGAAATATCAAAAATTATTTCATTCATGTTTAACAGAAAATTTTCAAAGTACGAGTTTGGACTAGAGTATATTGAGGCTATTACAATATTGAAAGTACTTCCTCCAAGTTCAACAAATATATAGTCCTCTGCTACACAAATTAATAGTCTCCAGTTTATATTTGCTTGAGTTTTTAATGATGAGTAGACCTTCCTTCGCTCTTCCTTGTGTAGATTCTCTGGTAGCCACGTTGTCGGAGCTCCGTCGTGGGTACGTAATTTTTGGTGTCGCCTACACAGATAATATCGTCTGTGGTAGTGTAATCGTAGATGCCTTCAGTTCTATAACTATGATGTAACAGTTCTTGAAGAGAAAAGAACAGGTTCTCTACCGGGATGAGAACATACTTAGAACATAGTCCGAGTAATGTCCCAAAATGGATGTAGCAGTTCTGTAACACTGGTATAGAACCATGTTCTATCAAGTACCTGGAACAGTAACGGAACAGCGTTATATGGGTAAAAGAAAAGTTCAGAGTGTTACGGAAGAACCATGTTCTGTAATAAAGCCGTAACACATATATAACAGTGCTATGATATAACTTTGTTCTGTAATCGTTTTGGAACAATTTCGGAACAGCGTTATGAGTCAAAAAGTACTTTTAGAACATTTTAGGAACATAGTTGAAAAGTAACATCGTTCTGTAATAGTAACGTAACACATATGTAACAGTGTTACACTGTACATTTGTTCTGTTACAACCCTGTTACCGCTTTATTTATCAAGAAGTATCTTCAGAACCATTCAGGAACATGGTTACAGAGAAAAATTGTTCTGTAATAGTACTGCAACACTTATGTGAAAATCTTATAGTAGAATTTGTTCTGTAACTATTCTGTAATAATTCTGAAACAGAATTATATGTCAAAAAGTATTTTTACAACAATTTAGAAACGAGGTTAAATAGGAACATTGTTCTGTATCAGTGCCGTAACATATATCCAAAAGTGTAACAACGTAAGTTTGTTCTGAGATCGTTTTATAACAGTTCCGTAACAGTGTTACCAGAAGAGCCACTGTTACATAACAAATATATAACTCAAATGTGTAACAAATATAGTACCTAACATTCTTAACGTACTTAACAGAACGAAATTCCGGAACTGTTACGTATCCCCAGAGTAACAGCGTTACAGAACAGAATGTGAACGCTGGGCTTGTTCCTCTGATCATTGAGGACTATCAAAGATAATTGACCTTTTCTCGACAATCTCCAAGCCATTTGCGTATTTCCCTTCTGTAGAGGAGTAGAGTCATGGGAAAAAGATATATGCAGGAAGCGCAGATTGTTAGCTTTTCTAGATATCTCTTGTTTTAGCCTGAAGTTGAAGCAGTTGTTGTTTCCTCTGTTCTCCTTAGTCTATTAGCCTTTTCCCAACAATCTGAAGTGATTGCTATTTCAGCATCCCCGAAAATCTTTTCTACTGTTTCAGGAAGATTTTCGTTATAAGTCGAATCATGCCTTACATTATAAATATCTACCAATAGATTATAATTATTTCACTATCGTTTTAATGTTTAATACACTAATTAGGGATACTGGTTTTCCCAAAAATTCGCAGACCTACAAAAAAATTGGGATTAAAATGTGTTCAAAAGTATTGCACTTTGAATCCATTTGAATAGCAGTTTTCGGTAACGTATGTTCGTAAGTGAGCTTTAAATTACTGTGATCTGAACGATTTATCATATAATGATCATATAATTATATTGATATTTATGTAATGCTTTTAGGTGGTCGGTGCCAGGTATCAAATTAGATCTGTTATCTTTTTGCTTATGTATTGTATTAGATCTCATCCCTATTACGGGTTTGAGTACCTCCGTTCCCTATGCAAAAAGTTACGTAAGAGCCTGGAATTACTCATTCTAACTTTACTATAACGTGTCATCTACTTCTGTCCTCAACGGAATAGAATAAAGAAGGAGTAGTTTGAAGTAGAGGGACACGAGGGGGGGGGGGGGCAGAAATAACTGTCTGAAGAGTGAGCGCTTGGATTGGTGGGATGACTTTGCTGGAGTTAAAAAAAACTTTTCAGGAGAAATTCCAACGGGGATGAAGATGGTATCATCTGAAAGATCGGTCAAGGTAAACGTCTGTGGGTTGTAGCATTTATCTGGGGTCGGTGGCTTGGATGGAGTAAACGGAGTCTCAAAAGAAGCTCCTAAAGGAGACGACGCACAGTGGTCACAATCGAAAAAAGCTGGCCAAAATGGAAAAAAAATTTTGTTTTAAATCGCCATTTTTGCTGGCGCAGTTGATAAGGAATGTTCTCGTACCTTCATTTCAAAATTCAGATAGTCTTTTGTTTGTAAAAATGGCTTGGGAACCTAGTCTGAACTTGGCCTTATCTGTTCTGTCAAGTTCTTTGAGCAAGGTACAAAAAAAGTGTCTCTTAGTTTTGCTAAACAACACTTCTCGAAAGTGATCGTTATAAACTGGAAAAATGGATTTTTCAGATGAAGGTATGTTAAATATCAGAGTTTAATTCTGAAGCGAAATTTCGCAGTTGTTTTTTGACAAAATAACTTTTCTTCAGAAACTAATTATCTGATCTCTCAGATAGAACTTGATTTTGATATATATAAAAAGTTTATTATTCTGCAGTATTCCAACAATTAATAATTATCATAGTACTCAGTAAACGTTTCTGAATTTATTCACCAAAAATTACCTGCGGATGCGTTTTTTATTTGACATTTTTCATCTTGAAGCATGAGTCGCGACGAGACGCGCATTACATTTCATCATTGCAGGATTGTGTGAATGAATTTTAGATGAACAAGGGAGGTAATTTTTTTCTAATTACTAATTATCAGTGACCTTGAACAGCCCTTTACACCAATTTTGAAGAGGATAAAAAATTTATTTAGCATAATCACCCGCCATATTGTATCCGCCATTCTGTTTTTGAAAATTTAGACACTGGATTTGTAGTCAGTGACCTTGAAAACCCCCTTGTACCGATTTTGAATTGAATCAAAAATTTACTTAGCATAATCACTTGCTATATTGGATCCGCCATTTTGTTTTTGAAATTTTAGACACTGGATTTGTAGTCAGCGACCTTGAAAACCCCCTTACACCAATTTTGAATTGAATCAAAAATTTGCTTAGCATAATCACTCGCCATATTGGATCTGCCATTTCGTTTTTGAAATTTTAGACACTGGATTTGTAGTCAGCGACCTTAAAAACTCCCTTACACCAATTTTGAATTGAATCAAAAATTTACTTAGCCTAATCGCAAGCCATGTTGGATCTGCCGTTTTGTTTTTCAAATATTTGACACCGCATTCGTAATCATCGACCCTCAAAACCCCCGAGCAAGAAAATTTGGCCTATTTTATAAACATTTTATAATTTCGGCCACCTTTTCGGGATTTGGTCCCACTTTGCGACGGCTTGGGAGCAGTGCCCGGAGCTGGCGTTCCGACTTGGGTCGGTGCCCCAGAGGGAACAAGTGGAGCAGAGATCGGCACGTTTGGGGAAGACAATGCGACCCTGGCGAAAGGGCTAGGTGCAGGAGTCGATCCGGTGGTAATAAATTCTGGGCTTTCAGGGTCGTAATCCGCGGACTCCGAACTCGGAACTAAAGTGGGCCTCTGGGGGTCGTACTCGGAAGTTTGCGTGGTTTGCGCGGCCAGGCGTAGCTTCTTAGTGCGTTTGCGTTTAGCTTGATTCGGGCGCCTGCGTCGCTGAGTAGTTTGTGGACGCGACTCACGTTCTTCGACCGAGAGGGCAGCACGGGCTGCTTTTCGCAGTTTTTGCTGCGCTCGACGACGTTTAGCTTGACCAGGGCGTTTATGCTTCGGAGCATCCAGAGCCTACCCAGGATTCACTACTGGTTTTGAAGTCATTATAAATTCGCAGAAAAATTAAGACAAAAGAAAAAATAAACATCAATATTTAAAAAAAACAGGGAAAAACCAATCACCGAAAACCGACACGCGATGTACGGGATAGAGCGGAGAGGAACGCGCAACCGACACCAGACTCACGGCACAAAGTGGGAAGGAACGCGAAACCAGCACGAGTCCGAGAAGGTGTCACGTACGGTCTAATTATGATTATAAAAGTAGTAATCACCAAAACTAAGATGTCGAGAAAGTATTGATTAGAACTGCCTAGTACCAATAGTTATTCTGCACGGGGGGGAGGCTCCCCAAACTGAGGGAAGGAGAAAGAATTCACCTTCCTTTATTTTTTTGTGGGTTGGTTTACCCTTCTCTCTAACTGAGAGTCGTTGTCCCAAATAAAACTTGTGCATAGGGGACAGGTCGAAATGATTGTTATCTTGCGATTACATGGTAAACGAAACATACAGGTTTATTATGAATATTTTGCATGAGTACATGGAAAGAGAATGTAGGGACACGTCTGCAATGGGCAGGCGTGTCAAAGACACATATAATCAGAAAAGAAGAATAGAAAAGAACAGTGGAGAAAATA
>WSXT02061029.1:0-12642 GCA_011762715.2 Neuroterus valhalla
CAAACACATGTAAAGTTGAGACAACAGTGGGGGGGGCGGGTCAAATTTTACACAAATCTAATACCTTCTCTGATGAGAATGTAAAAAAGTTAAAAGGTTGCATAGTCGACCACTTGAATTCAGTTTTCTCCCATTTTTCTCCAATTTATGGAAAAGTTTTTTAATTTTTAAATTTTAATATCGAAATCCCTGGAAATAAAAAATGAATCCTAAGAATACAACTCGAATGTTTGGCATGACATAGGAATTCAAATTCGGTTTCAATCTGATTTGAATTTTTCAATTATAAAACAGTTTCATCCAGATTAACTCGAATTTTCCTCAATCATTATGTATTCTTCTGAACCTAGTCCATTTTTACCTGCAATTATCATAAATTTAACCTTATTATTGTGAATGCATCAGTTACTTCTAGTCGATTTTAGTCACTTTTTGAGTTAGAAACGAGTGAGTTTTTATCACTTCTTCGGTGAAGTTTACTCCTTTCAAGCGGAGGAAAATTCCGGTGAATTCCTTTTAATGTTTTAAAATGAGTTAAAACCCTGTGATAACCTTTGAAATCCCAAGAAAAGCTTGAAAACTTGTGAAATACTTTGAAATCTTTTTAAACCTCTTTACACTCCCAGAAGTTCCATTAGGGGTTCTAGATTCACAGGCATAAAATCTTGAATATTCTTGAAAATCTCTTAAATAATTCTGGAATCTTTCAAAATACTTTGAGGCTCTAAAAATTTTTTGGAACCCTTTGGAAACTTTGAAATTTCCACGATAGACTCTAAAATGTTTTGAACCCCATTACAAACGCTTAGAATTTCTTACTCCTGAAAATCTTCCTAAATCCTTCGAAATCTCATCAAATTCTTTGCAGTCTTTTCAATTGGTCCACAATATTTTTAAATCCTCCAAACTCCTCAAAATCTGTTGAAATCATCAAAATTTGAAAAATCCTTTAGCATATTTTGATATGAATGAAGTTTTGTGAAATTAGGGAAATCATCAAAATCTACAAACTACAAACAAAAAATGTCACAACCGGATTTCTATCCATTGAGGGTCTACACAATTAATCGGAATCAAATAAAGTCTGAATAATCACTAGCGACCGAAATCATGTTTTGAATATATTGTAATTGAGTTTTTTTCTATAACGCAGGAAAATTAACAGTCGGTCTCCTTTATCCGATTCAAATTATTGCTATATCGAGTTTCAGGTTATTAGGAAAATGGAAATCTTAGGTTATTATATAGTGATTCGGACAAATCCATTAAAAATACAAATTTAGAGGTTAAGAATTGTTTTTGTCATTTTTATCACAACTTTTTGGCAACACTCCATATTTATTCTGTAAATCTGACATGATATTCATCATTCAAAATGTTAAATGGTTTCTTTACAGAAAAACTGTTCGAAAATAAACACTAAACTTCCTTATACTAACTAAACTTCCCATGGTTTTTTAAAAATAAGTACTATGTCGTCTTCTCATGTCATTTAATGAATGGGGAGCAACCGTATTAAATAATATCCATCAATATTATCTTACCTTGTATTAATTTGGTTACTTAAGGCTTCAATACTTAAAAATAATCCATCGAGTAACAAATAATGTTTTCTAATGAAAAAAGGGGAAGATTTCCGAGAATGGGGGAAAAAAGGGGGAATCCTCAGAAAAAGGGGAATTCCTCTAAAAAAGGGGGAGACTGTGCACCCTGTGCTTATTGTGTGTGACGAAACTACAATTCTTGAATAACATGGATAAAAAGTAAAATAAACATGATTAAATCAAGTATAAAATAAACTTCTGGTAAAAAATTATGCAAATCCAAGTTATTGAAAAAATGAAGTTCAGTCTTATGCGATTCAAACTATTGCTTGTCCCTCGGTATGCAGACATGTGGCCGGCTGACGCTACAACTTTAAATTAAGATCTGAAATCATGACGTCACAACTTCACGTGATAGATAATATGGCAGCAATAACAGGGTCACATTCCCTCTCATACATGCAATGTGAAGGGTTAAAAATTTTTTGGTATTATTTTTAAGGAAGTATTCAGTATCATTCAGTATTCAGACATTTTATGGGAGGAAGGAAAAATCATGCACGTTGACATGTTGCAAATGCAGGACAAAGTGCAATGAAAAATTTATGAAATAAAAAATGGTGAGTAATGTCAGTTCCAAAATTACATTATTTGTGTTTTTTACAATGTAGAACATTTCCACGACTATATATAATATATACAGTGAAACCTTGATAATTTGAGTCGAACTATTAAACATGAGAGGATAAACGCACCTAATCCGTTCATACGTTTATTATAAGTCTCATAGAATGTACTCTTGATTCCCCTTGAAGCAAATTCGACGCAGGCAATGTGAAAATGTTCTTCCAGTTAATATTATAATGCCATAAAAATTATAATCAATCGTGAAAATTTTGACAAGCTGAGACGAGAATATGGTTATCTGCAACCATTTTGGTGTCGGTTATGGAGAAGTTTGAAATAACCAATAAGTTCTCCTACGTAAAAATAATTGAGTGGCCCTGAAAAGGGCCGTTTGGTATTCTGAGAAAAGCAGGTTATTTCATAAAGTCATTAATTTTTTTCTGTTTGATGCAACTTTTCGTCCCGCAGAAGTCTCCAACCATGTCCAAAGCAGCGAAGATTGTATTTGGTGAATTAATTTGTTCAGAAAGAAACTTGCGAGCAATTGCTAAACCAAATTCAGCATCTCACAATTTCATTTGTGATGTTGCATCTCGTCTCTCGGCATCATTATTAATAATGATATCACTGTTTACATCAACGAATTCTTCTGAAGAAACTTCTGTGGAGCACAATATTCCAATATTTCCTGTAGATCATCCTACTCTTCAGAAGTACCATCCGATGGATTTTCATCTTATTCTTTTGTTGCAAGATTTTCTACATTAGTTTTTCACGAAGCCAGCTTTCTGGAAGCAATTCGCAGTTGTATCATTAGTGGCATTAGCCCAAGTTTTGTTTAGGTCAAAAATAGTATCCACTAAATTCAAATCAGGCATCCTCATTTTCTCATTCGGAGCCTTGAGCAATCTTTTTATAATTCTTCCCCGGTAATTCACTTCGAGGTACTTAATAATTCCTCGATCCATTGGCTGCAATTTCGCGGTCAAATTTGGTGGTAAGTGAACCGCTTTGAGGGCTTTCAGAGTTTGAATCGAGACTTCCGGATAGGGGGGAAAATTATCAACAAGTAGGAGAACTTTCCGATTTTCTCTTTGGAATTCGTGATCAATTTTATGAAGCCAGTCTTCATATATTTAACTGGTAATCCAAGATTTTTAATTGCTCCCGAAAAGCACTGGTAAAGACTTCACTATAGTTTTTCTTTACCAAACATATAAACGCAGACCATGACAGTAACACGATCTTTGGTTTCATTTTTTTTTTTTTTTTTTTTTACCGGAGGAAAAAAGGAAAATCCTTTGAAGACGTAGTGCCGGACTCTTCCAGGACGGGTCTGGACATACCGACCAAACCTTAAACCACCATAAGAGAGACTATATTTTCGGAGGTCCTTTCGGGCTTAACCTCTTTGCCCGTTTCGGTATTCATCTCCTGTCGGTAAGTCTGCCACCTTTGACACGCAAATGACGTGTGTTTCACGTCGTTAATGGGGTCGTTGCAAAAGTCGCAAGATTTCGATTGCCTGTTTGAGGTAGGCGTTGAAGCATCCATGCCCGGTTTGTGCTTGCGTTAGGTGAAATCCAACTTTACCATGCTTTGTCCCTAGCCATGTGTGAAGCTGTGGCCTGTGGGATAAGCTGATGCGTCCATATGCCCGTGCTTGCTTTGAGCCAGCGCTCGTGCCATTCTGGTGTGAGTCTGACTCTGGCTTCCTTCTTTATTTCAGCCTTGATTCGCCTGTTCTCCTCTTCGCTTCCAAGGCAAGCTCGTCCCTTATTCTGGTAGTAAGTTTCCTTCCTTTCCATAGCCGAAAGATCTATCGGCGGGACACTTGCGAGAACCAGTATCGCACTGGTGGAAACTGTACGGTAGGCTGAGACGATTCTCAGTGCAACCGTTCTCTGTGCCGACGCAAACACTCTTCTGAGAGAATAGTTCTCCGCAGTCGCTGCCCACACTGGTGCTGCATGAAGCAGCTCTGAGTGGAAGACGGATGCGAGAACTCTCCTCTAAGCTTCTCTTGGACCTCCCACATTGGACATTAGACATGAGATGTTTCCTCCGCTTTCAATTGCCTTGTTGATTGCTTTTATAACATAAGGACGGAAATTGAGTTTCCTATCCAACTCTACTCCGAGGTGAGTGAGCTGTTTACTCTACTTCATTCTCATTCCTCAAGTTTTATTGCCGGGGTCCGGAAGGATCTGCGATATGTGACCAACACTGCTTCCGTTTTGTGGATGGCCATCTGAAGGCCTCTCTCATCCAGCCATCGCTTGACTCTCCTCAGTCTCTCGTTGATCCTCAGCTCTAAGATATCGACGTTATCCACTAGGCAGACGATGAGCGTATCGTCTGCGAACCCCGCTATTTCAGTGCCTCCGGGCAGGTCCATTTCCAAGAATTTATCATCAGTGACATTCCATATTATCGGACCTATCCTTGAGCCTTGTGGCGCAAGGCACCTCATTTCCTCCTTGACGGATCAAGAGTCTCCTTGGTAGATTACCCATCTGTCGCTCAGGTAATTGTCAAGCATACGAATGAGGTATGCTGGAACCCTTTTGCTCTCCAGGATTTCAATACAGTCCTTCCAACGTACTGAGTTGAGAGCGTTGCGTATGTCTATGGAGACAAGAGCGCAAAAACCCTTTTTATAGAGTCTCCTAGTCTTGTCCCTTGCCTTCCTCGCCATGTCAACTACTGTCTGAACCGCGTCCACAGTTGAGTGTCCTTTTCGAAAACCGAACTGCTTCTGAGACAGGCTGTGTTCTCCGGTCATGTGGTTGTCCAGTCTTTGGAGGATCAATTCTTCCAGAAGTTTCGCCATTATGTCCAGGAGACATATTGGCCTGTAGAATGATGTCTTATTCAGAGGCTTGTCTCCTTTCCTAAAAAGAACTAGTTTCTGCTTCTTCCATTCACTGAAGAACGCTCCCTCCTAATAGGCAAGTCTCCTTCCGAAACAGAAGCACTCGCCACTTCATGTCATATAGATGATTCCATTACTATGCTTAAACTATTCTAACTACCCAGAGCTAGCTGTGAAGTTTTTGTATCCTAAGTAAGTTGTAAAGAATGCAGCTTTTTATTGCAACGTAGGACCAGACAAGGGAATATTCTGGTTCCGAGAAAATTTCATCAATTCCACCATCGATGTTCCTAACAACGGAAAATGGATTGCTCTTGCAATCCAGTTGTAAACAAGATTTTTCAGGCGCAGCCAAAATCTTCTGCTTGTTCTTGGTGATAGAAGTCAGAAAGTTGGCAGGAATCCTGAAATCAGCAGCAATGTCCTTCTTCCTTTTAACTCCTTTATCAACACATCAAACAAGTTTTACTTTCTCATTCGATAATAGTGTTGTATACATATTCTGCTCCATACTTTCAAAGCTGTTGAGGTCTTAGTCCTATCAATATTGAACCACACGGTTTTTAAATTTTTTTTCAAGGGCTTGCGCCTACCTACTAAAACTTGAAAGACGGAAGCTTCATTCGCGAGATTTGGAAGATCAGACACTGAGGACCAAAGTTTTGAAGCGCATGTGTGTCAGTTCGTGTCCCTTATGAGCTTCCAGGGGTTGGATGCTTGAGGGTAGCAGCGAAAGTAGAGGGGAAGTCACGGAAAAGCTGCTGTAGTTGAAGATTCTGAAGTTGATCGGTATTGGGAGAGAATTGAGACTGGTTACGGACTCCTCTGATGACAAAGATCAGGTCTTTATCTTGCTGGAGCTGGTTAGTAGAGTAGGCAGTTTTATTCTTTTCAAGTTTAAGGGAGATAATGTGAAATCTATCGACAGTTTTGGGATAGACGAATACTGCGTCAGAGGTGTTTTTAGCATGGTGGAATGGAATCTCAGCTTTTGGAACGTCTGGAAACAGACTCATCGTCATTGGATGAGCTTGAGTAGATAGACTCATCGTCGGTGAGTGGAAGTGTGGCCGATTTGGCGGGACTAGAAATGCCTTGTCGTTTCGAGCGTCTAGATTTCACTGTCTTGAAATCATAAGAATGATCGGGTTAAAGGTCAAGATCTGGTTCTGAAAGAATAGTGTCCATGGCCTTTGAGCCATTGGCTAGATTTGGAGCGATAGAGGGTGGAGGTACCCAGGAGACAAGTATTGCCTGGTAAGGATCCAGGAGGTTTCGAATATCGGAAATCAAAGAAGTTGTTTCCTCAACAGAGAGGCTGAAAGGGTTAGGAAACCAACAAAGAGAGGAACCAAAACCTTGATCTGAATGAAGGTTTGACATTTTTGTATGGTTCAGGCTTGCCCTGAGGAGGGCAGGTGTGAGAGGGCTTGAGTTTTGACCAGTTCACTTCGGTGCGTCTGATAAACCAGAATCTATCAGTGTACCATTAGCAGCATCTCTATCAACTGTAGGTTGTAAAGTCTCCATATGACTACACGAGCACTCAATCTGCATTTATATGCACAGCCTCACCCTTATCATACACGCCAACCCCAACCAATTACTTGGCCGCTCAAATTATGAACCTGCATATCAAGAAACTAATACATTCATCTTGTTCGTTTTCGATAGTGAACTGCAACATGTTGTAGTGCGTGTGAAAGCAGTTCTGGAAGGATTCAATTTGAAAATCTGAAGGACAAGATAAAATATCGTCGACATACCGATAGAAAAACAGGGGTTTGAGCTGTGGGTTTTGAGGAAGAATTTCATGTTCTTGAACTATCATCGACAAGTTAGAAACAGCAGCAGATACAGGTAAGCTTATTGACACGCCATGGATCTGCTTGAAGTTTCTTCACTGGAATGCGCAGGAAGCATTTTTTCAGAAAAATTTGAATAGTTTAATAAAGAGTTCATAGCGTAGTTTAGTGTAAACATTTGATCAAGCTCGATTTATTCTCAACAGCCTCTTTAACTAGATCATGTGGTATTGTAGTGGATACAGATTTTACATCAAGACAAAAAAATTCATATTCGTCAGGAACTTTAAATTTTGGAATATTTCCTACTAGATCCCAACTGTCCTTTACATGTCTAGATATGTTACCAAGAATCGCTCTGATAGGTTTCGCCCTGGATCTAGAGATATTATATAATGAAGATCCCACAAATAATATGACTTGGACGAAAAATTCTTGCAAGTATTTGACCTCGTCAAAGATGACGTCTCATATTTTCCAAGTAATAATTTCATTGAGAGATACCCACTAATATCCTAGCATTGCAATTTCGGATTCTTTAACTACTTATAAATTTCTGGCAACGAAGAAAGGTGTCTTCCAAAGATTTTTAGAACAAGTTACGTCTTCTTATTTCGGAAGTTAATACACTTCATCCATGAAACAAAATTTTTTAAGCTCATATGACTTCAGTTCACCGTATTTTGTCTCATTCTTGGAATTTTTTAATCAAACTTTCAGGAAATATGCTTCATAATGTTGTACAAGTAGTAGATTGAACAACGTCTGAACATTTTTGTTCAAACAAAAGTTTTCGAACAAAGTTTGGAGCAACAGAAAACTTTCAACAGATAAGTTGTTTTGTAGGATATGGGCGCGGCCTGTTTCTACTGGCGCATGTGTAAACCACACGTCTGTCCTCTTCCTCTATGCAAATACCGTATGATTCCTATTTTATTTACCACCAGCATCAGAGAAGACGACAATTTTCTTGTAATATGAGTAATTGAATTCTCTCTCTATTGTGTAATCAACAAAACTTCAAACGGTATTTGCAGCCTTTTTCGCATTCCTTCCAAAAAAAGAAAACATGTAACTATTTCCGCAATGAGCACATGCACGTTAAATAAATACAATCAAACAAAGATATGGTAAAATTTCCTGTCAACTGAATTTTGAGCAGAGCTAGATTTCGAGCATTATCGAATATACCAGCTAGGAAATTACTTTCTGATCAAAATTGCTTCTTAAAGCTTTGATACGTCTTGACGTGTTGCTTGTGATCGGTGACTTTATCAGACAGTTCTGCCTCTTATGTCCTTTTGTAACACGTACTGCATACGTATGTACGAGGTTTGGTAAATGTTAAATTCACATAATGATTGTGATATTCGCAATTAGTCGAGTAAGACAAGGGAATATTTCCTGCTTGTATCTTGTGACTGCAAAAAAAACTCCAAAAAATCCTTGTACTAAGAAAAAAAAACCTAATTACGGATAGCAGAAAGGGTTCGAGAATAACGATTCTCTCGCATAAAGACCTTCTGGTGAGGCATCAACTCACAGTGAGTTCCAATAAATTTTTGCATTCATGCAGGTAGTTCAACTGTATAAGTTTGGTGTTTTTCCCAACATGAATCGTCTGTACACGCGAATGTTTCCTTCTTCAGTCGAGAAGGGAAAAGATCGTGCAAGCAATCGTTTTCGTATTTAACCTTATATTTAGACAGGATTGTTGCACTTTATAATGCTAGTCAGAAAAATTTTTGCCCGTAATAATCTCCAAGCGCCCAAAACGTCTCATGTGATCTCACCTACAGTCTGCATCTACACTCATTGAAACCTTTTCCTTCGCAACAAGATTTAATTGTTTCAAAATCTTTTTTCGGAACTCTTTTCATTGTGACTGTTTCATATCCTCCTCTCAGGAATATGAGAGGAGTAAACCATAGGCCAGATTCAAAATACTTATATAAGGCGGATCGTCGAAGCTGAGGAGAAAAAGTCGTAGGTCGGCATCCGAAAGAATCAGAAAAAATGTTCGAAAGCAGTTGCTATCTTATGTACTCTTTTACCGTATTAGAAATTATGCAAAAAATGTCATGTATGTCCATAAACTGATGATCTATTTACAGTTCTCCTTTTGAAAAATAATGAAGAATTTTGTCTTGAATAGGAAAAATCTGTTCTTGAACTAAGGATTCTATATTATCTTCTTGGACACCTAGTTCGTTAGCGATATTTACCATTGCCTTATGATATTCTATACACAGCAATATTGTTGAAGTATATACTTCCTAAATGATTCCTGCTTTATAATATATAGAACAAACAACTTGTGGTGAACGACACATTACCAAGAATGCACGCTACTCCGATCCTAACCACACTCCTATGCATACTGCTTTATAAAATCAATTACGGTAACCGTATTTTCATACCCCTTATTTGAAAAAAAATATTTGTTCAATGACCTTCACAGTTTGTTTTATTTAATCAATGTATACCTGATGAGGTCTAGCGTCGCTGGAAGAAAGCCCGTGAAATGAAAATTTACACAATACCCGATAATAGATCAAAAATAGAAGATCGACAACCCAAAATTTACCCACGCTAGACAACAAACTAACGTCATATTTCCGCGGAACATACCAAAAGTGACACAGACACGGATACGTGAGACAATTCCGATGTAGGTGGCGGAAGCAGAATCGGTATCGATGACATAATTTCTGTAATCAAAAACACTAAAGAATGGTAAGGCTGCTGGTGTGGATGGTATTTCCTCTGAAACGCTCAAGTTCGGTGGCGGAAACTGGTCTGTGTGCTATGTGGATTTATGAATATGTGTGCTGTGAATCGCGAAGTTTTGAGTGATTGGCCCAATGCACAAGGAAAATGGTGGTTCAGGCGACTGTAATAATTATAGAGCGATTAGCCTTCTAAGTACTGTGGAAAAAAGTATTTACCAAAATGATCATTAATAAAGTCATGGGAGTAACAAAGGAAAGGATCTGGGAAGCTCAATGTGGATTATTGCCACGGAGATCATGTGCGGATAAGATATTTAGCTTGAGACAGATTAAAGAGGAAAGCCCAAGACTAAACAAAAAAGTTTTCTGTGCACTTGTTGATCTGTAAAAATCTTCTGACGAGGTAAATAGGTCCTAAATAGAGCTCCTTCTTGGCAGGTCCTAAAAGAATATGGAGAGACTGGGTGGCTTTTGAAAGCAATACAAGCAATATATAATGGTAGTAAAGCAAGTGTGAGAGTAAAAGAACAACTGAGCGATTGGTTTGATATTAGGCAAGACGTTAGACAAGGACGCGTTATGTCCTCTTGGATGTTTGATATATACATGGACAAATGTCTGAGAATAGCTCTCTTTGACAAGGAAGGTATTGACCTTGGGACAGTGAAAGTTCGTGGCCTTGCGATCGCAAAATCAGCCGATGATTTGCAGAGGATTTTGAGCAGACTGGATACCAGCATGAAGAGCATAGAGAACGTTGATAAAACAAAAATTATTGTGCTTGAAAGTGAGGATGCGAAAACCAATTGCAATATAACCCTAAATGGAGAGACAGTGCCGGCTCTAGGGTAGTTCGAGGCGTTCCGTCGAACAGGGCACCAGAAAATGTGAGGGCGCAGAAAATTAGATGAATAAGTGAGGCGTCAACAAGTAGCACTCGTAGGGGGCGCATTTTTCACTTTCGAACAGGGCGCTGATATTATTGGAGCCAGCACTGCAGAGAGCGGATAGAACAAAATGATAATTTCGTGTATCTTGAAAGATTATTCACTTCTGACAGGAAGAGAGATGCAGAGATTTGTAGACGTAGAAATGAGGGTAGAAAGATTATCGGCAGTGTATGGGGTATTACCAGAAGTAAAAGTGTAACAAATAGAGCTAAAATTGCAATATATAATTCTGTGCTAGCACTAAGTGTTCTGTATCATAGCGAGACCTAGACGCATCAAGAGAAGGGCAAGAAGAGACTCCACACGATCGGCATGCGATTCTTACGTAATTTGTGCAATAGAACGCTTATGGACAAGGTGAGCAATGAGTGGACTCTCAAAGAATGTGGTGTAGGAGAAACCCTGTTTGACGAGAGTGGGAGAAATTTGCCGCGATTGTTTGGTCATGTTAAGAGAACAGATGAAGAACGATTAACAAAGCAAGTGTATCTAGGTAAGGTGAATGGTAGCGTACCCAGAGGCAGACCAAAGAAGGAATGGATAGAATGTGCGAACGAGACTCTCAAGAGACGGAATATAAAGAGCCGTAGAAACACAAGAGTTTGTATGAAAAGATGCAATCTGCCGTAACGATCTTGTCAGCTGCGAACGTAAGGCCACAAATTTTTACTGTCCCAAAATCAACACCTTCCTCGTCAATGAGAGTCATTCTCAGACATTTAACCATGCACATATTAAACACCCAAGAGGACATAATGCATCTTTGCCCAGGGCCCTGCTTAATATCAAACCAATCACTCAGTTGTCCATTTACTCTTACACTTGCATTGCCAACATTATATATTGCTTTCAGAAGCAACTCATTCGCTCCATATTCTTTTAAGATCTCCAAAAGTTTAGCTATGTTTACTTTGTAAAAAACTTTTTCCAGATCAACAAATGCACAGAAAACTTTTGGAACGGAGTTCCTTGTGCGAGGGTAGAGAGAATACGGTGGTAGAGACCTAATCCAACAAAAAGTATCTTGCTACCACGTCGCTGAAAAGCGTTATTGCCTTCGGAATATGACACCTGTTGGGACTTTTACGAGCATCGTTTAAAGGGGAGAGAAGCGTTAACAATCCTAGTATGCTCTCACTTGCATTGGCATATGAGACCTTGCCTGATCAATGCGCTAGCATTGGGAGTCTTAAGACCTTCGTTGTTCCCATGACTTTATTAATAAGTATTTTAGTGAATATTTTGCCCTTAGTACTCAGCAGACTAATCGCTCTATATTTATAATAGCCGCCTAGACCACCCTTTCCATTTTAGATTAGAACAATAATTGCCTTTCTCCAACTATTGGGAACTTCGCTGTTTACAGCACAAATATTCATAAATTTACACAGCCACTCAAACAAATATCCGCCACCGCACTTGAGCATTTCAGAGATAACACAATTCACACAAGTAGCCTGACTATTCTTTAGTTTTTTAATTCCGCAAATAATGACGCCTGGATGAGCACGTTCTGGAAATTTTTGTGTCTGTTAACTTTAAATGAATAATCTTTCGCTCCATTTCAAATATTCAATTTTTCACATCGAAATGACAGGATGTGAACCTGTTTTATTTGAGAAGAACAGTATTATTATTATTACAACTATTTTGACATCTTGTGGCATTAGAATATTAAATTATTTATAAAAAATACAAAAGTTCATTGATCTAAATTCATTCACAGTCAAAAATATCATCTTGGCTCCATGCCTTCTTGGTTCCCGAACTCCTTATAAAACTTCGAATTGGTGTTTGTGAAAATGTACGGGTTTTTTTCACTTGGGCATAAAACTGTTGCTAGTATTCTCGGCAGTCCTGTGTCAGTTTTATTTCCGACTGGTTCAAACATATTATTCCAGAGAAGGTTCGCACCTGGAAAAAAACAGTTTTTGGTTA
The DNA here is from genome assembly GCA_011762715.2 of Neuroterus valhalla. NCBI lineage: Eukaryota > Metazoa > Arthropoda > Insecta > Hymenoptera > Cynipidae > Neuroterus > Neuroterus valhalla. The sequence goes on from WSXT02061029.1 coordinate 12,472, forward strand.
TTTTTCACATAAGTTGTTCAATTTTACATATGATGTAATATAATAATATATAATTTCATAATAATAATATAACACACACACACACACACACACACATATATATATATATATATATATATATATATATATATATTTAATATATAATTTTATATATTTTAATATAATGACCAA
>WSXT02061040.1:0-12642 GCA_011762715.2 Neuroterus valhalla
ATCCATCCCTATAATAATATCCCAGTATAAGATGAAGGCTTCACTTTCTGGAACGGGGACTGAAATGTATCTGTAGAAAGGCATTCATTCTGTTGAGGGCCTTAGTTTGAGGGCAAATTACTAATGTACATTTTCTGCTACATCATTATGTCCTTGCGTGTGCCCCCTCTTTGAGCCGTTACGCGACAGCCATCTATGATGTGATGTGCTCGATAGATTCGTAGGTATCTCCACACAGTTGGCACCTGTCAACCCCGTCTTAATGTGAAACGTGCTTGCGATATTTTCCAGTGCTGACTACCTTATCCTAAATCGCTATAACGAATCCCTCCATTTTTCGAAACAGGGCGCCCTCTTCCAGCCAAATGTAAAGCTTGACCTAAATTCCTACTAGGGTGCTACAGTTTTCCTGGGATTTTTTTGTTCTCATGGACGTGAACGTTGATATCAGGATGTGTATCTAGCGGACCGGGTACCTATGCTCCATATTTGTTAACAGAAATATAGCGTTTTCAGGTCTGCTAGATTTTGTTCCACTATCCGTGTGGCTAGATTCAGGCACTCAAGTAGGAAGAGACGATAACATTTACTCCTTTATTGGCTCACTACTCTGTGCTACAAAATAACAGCGTGTAACATCTCTATTCATTTGATATGGCCATTTCAATCACCTTCTTGGCTGCTGAATATCCAGTAAAGCCTCTGGTTGGATCCGTCCGTCTGCTTCAGAAAGATGTGGTGGTACTGGATCAGCAAGATATTGCCCATGAACATCAATCACGTGATGGCGTTGTAAGGCATTATCAGTCTCCGCTTGATCTTGAAGTACAACCTTCTTCAACGGATGCTCATCATTGGCGTTTGTCTCGCCTGATATTTATTGCTCGATTTTCTGAGATGAGAAGATTATCCCGACTGCCCTCAACCTTTGCAATAAGTTCTCTCCCAAAAAACCTCTGCATGTGTGGAAATTTCGCTGCTTACTTTGTCCTGCAATAGTAACCCTTTTCAGGTTTAGTTTCAGACTTAGTGCTTTTATAAAATAAAAGAACTAATTATTCTTCTATCTTCGTTGTCGAAATGATGCGCCCCCACGGTGTTCCCGTTAAGGTGGTTGGCTGCAATCGCTTACGCTAGCCAAAGTATCCTGAACAGGCACAACCGACGTTCCACTGCATGCCGTTCCTTTCCAATGTTGTTCCTGGACAGATTGCTGATTGGTTAGATATGCCTGACCATCGCGAAGCTCACCGTAACCACCACAGTGTCCTGTTCACGCTACCGTACAGCACTAATGACATCACTAATGATGAGTAAGTTGTCCTTTCAAATTTTACTACTCACTATTTTTCCATATAAGCTTTCATCGAAAATGAACTAGGATTCTTGAATTTACTCTCCCTGATTCATTAAAGTTGTCCCTACACAATTGTCAAATTACATTTCGTCAATGGTTGGAATTTTAATGGACGAAGGCCTAGCCGTAATTCCCAAAAGACCGATCTTTGAGTGCACAGCCTCAGTTGCATACGTAATCGAGCACGAAGCGTTGGATTCAACTATTTCGTATTGAGAATCAGAATCTTCCTTGGTGAAAACTTCAACTACTTGATTGAAAGTTGATCCGATCCTTAAAAATTAGATATTCGACGATTTAGTTATATCATGTTCTTGGTTGGAAATTCGTTTCTTCTGGAAGGGAAATTTCTTATACATATTTTTAGTACCATATACTGCGGGAGAATCAACATAAGTTTATTCTCATATTCAACTGATCTTGAAACGTAACATCAAATTTTTGCATAGCAATTTAGGCAATAAATCGTCTTATAGTCTTGGAATCGTCACAGCATGTTTTTTCATCGCTAACATTTGCTAGTTCTTTTGCGAATGTGATAGACAAAAAACAAAATACCATCCCATGAAGCATTTTTATCTTTCTGAGTATTTTACGTCAAGAATAATATGAAACTTGCGGCTTATTATGAATTTGATAATTGCTTGGTCCACGCATAGCCACTCTTACCTTTAGGCTCTCCTGTTAAGTCTTGAAAGGTTTAGTAGTAAATTCGTATAAATACTAGGGAGGAAGTTACATAATTATGTGACCGCGTTTATCACTATGTATTGTCTGTGTTCAGCTAAGAATACAGTTCCCAAACAGCTGAAGCATAGTTTTTAACATTGCTGCTCTATTTTCATATATGAAACCATTTTACTGAAGTTCTAGAATCTTTTTGGAATCTCTGCTCCAAACGTTAATGATGTCAGCTCTTGCATATATGAAATAATCTTTTTTGTCTCAAATGACCATGGTGTTATTATTATTAGCCCTATACAGCTGGAATCGATCAGGGTCAACTCTTAAAACATCATAACCTTCAGAATAATGGGTTCATCCGCAATATACGGAACTTGGGACGAGATATTTGATGTGGAAATTCTAGGACGTTGATTGCTATCAATATCGGCGTAACATAAGTTTTGCCTTAACGCCCCAAATAAGAAAAATGTAATGACCAAAATTTACTGAATCTTTTACACAATGAACACCCTGGTAGCTCAACATAAGGAGAGTGCTGCGAGAATCCAAAAGTCTCCTGACGGAAAAACAGGATTGGAAAGGCTCCTGCTGCATAATAACTATGACGCCACATTCGAATCATTCAAGAAATACAACATTCCTTGATAACATTCCTCGGTTATGCCTGCACTTGTGAAGCTTCAACCTGCCTTGTTCATCTGTTAATAGGGTGGATAATCCTCTCCAATAACGTTCTCTTCTTGTTTTCTCCACTTCAGGCACTGTTCCCTTTTAGACTTTGAACTTCGACGAACGAAAAAAAAAAATAAAAAATCTCGAAGAGTCAATGAAAGATGAGTATATCTCATTCTCCATACAATTTTTCCTATGAGAATGTGATTTCATACAACAAAAAAACAACACATAAACATGTGACTTGCAGGTGATTCCTGCAACATCACATCTCCTCCTTGCCCGGAAACCCCAGAAGAATCCTATCAACTCAAAAATCAATTTCAAGAGAAGAAGAAAACGAAATAAAAATTACACGCTTTGAAGCAGCAGATCCTATTCTTATGTATGAATCGTAAACGGTCAATACTATTTCGACTATCCTGAGATAGGTGACAACTTAAGAAGCTGTGTCCAGAATTGTCGATAAATGGGAAATTGAAAACATGACTGACCACTACACTAGTAGGTAAAAACAATAATCTCAACCCTTCAATGAATAAATTAGATTATAATAATCATGTCAAACACATGCTCATCATGTTATACAACTTCAAAAATGCAGTTGGAAATACGTAAACAAAGCCGCCCAACTCACTTGGGTTCCGCAGCCAATGCTCAATCCAAATAATACAGAATGAGGCTACTCTTAAGGAACGAACGAAGTCAATAAATGTTCAGTGTTTACCACACAGCTAAGTTCAAACGAGACTCGAAAAAAAGATTTTAAGATTCACGCTTCTCCTCGGCACTTTCCAAATCCAGCGCAGTTGGAACAAATCAGTCTTATGCGCTGCTGTGGTACAATGTCGGGCAAGGCGGATTTCGGGACCTCGATTTCTGATTCCTCTCCTAATGGAAAATACAGTATTTTCCAAAAAGCTTATGTTTTTATTAGTTTTATGCAAAATTTATTTACGAGACGAAGTGAGTAACTTATTTATTTGGGGATATTGTTTGAATTCAGGATATATCATGATAGATGAATGTTCCAGGTAAAAGGATTTCAATTGGAATACCTCGCTAAAGTACCTGAAGTCAAAGATACGGTCCACAAACACTCCTTGCTCCATCATCTCTGTCACATGGTGATGGAAAAGTTCCCAGGTTCTACTGATTTGTATTCTGAGGTAAGTTATGAATATTTGGAGTTTCGAAACATACTGAGATGAAACACTTTGTTAGGAATAAGCGTACTTGAATCGAGGTCAGATATAATGGAAATGATTAAACAATCTGATGCATACAGCGTCAATATTCTTGCAATAAATTACCTTAAGAGGGTGTGGATTGCAAAGAATTTGACATTTTTTATCTAAACCTATGTCGAATCAAATAAAATTATTTATTATTATTACACCATTCGGCCTAATCCCTTTGGGAGCAAGTGTAACTTGTTCAATTCTAATAATGTTGTACTAGAGGGAATCGAGAAATTTATACCGAAAATTCAAGTTATGGGTGTAAAGGATGGGAGGGATAGAATAAGTTTCTAATTATTATGGAAGTCATTGCGTGTTATTCATTTGAACATCACACATCACCCTAGCTGAAGAGTTTTGAATAGCCAAAATAATAATTCACGAAAAAAAACTTTTCACGCAGGTCCATTAGTTTTCAAAAATTGTTACATAAGGTGTCACTCTCCTTCTTATAAACCATTGTCTTTGAAACATCTTCATCCTTGCATAAATATTGTGTATCTCTTCAAATCTGTTAACCTCCAATTCGAGCTCTCGTCTTTCTATGGCCTTTGATTCTTTTTCTCTTCAAAGTCTCATCCACACATTCCAGCGATTCCTTTTTCTCCTTACCGCTCTGTATGCTACCGCTTCCTTCACCCTAATACACTTCTCTCGGCAAACATTCTTCATTTATCGTCTTGTGATTACCAAAGCACCTTACAAGTTTCATTGTACTCTAGTCAAACAGCGTTATTTCTGTATCACATTCTTCGAGAACCCACTCCTTGCTCACCTTGTCAGTTAGCGTTTCACTTATCCTTGCCTTGGAACTTCTAGGTCTAAAACCATACAGCACGTTGGGTGCAAGCACAGAATAATGTATGGGATATTGGGACTTATTTGTCAAATTTCTACTTCTAGTAATCGCTCGCACACTGCCGGTAATCTTTCTACTCCTATATATGCGTCTAGCGATATCTGTATCTATCTTTTCGTTAGCAGTGTATAAAATCCCATTATACACGCAACCATCAACTTATTCTATCCGTTCATCATTGAAGGCAATGATGCGCACTGTTTTCTCAACACTTTCCCCATATAGATTTACTTCTGTTCCAATTATTCCGATCTTTAGACCCTTATTTTTCATGCTAATACCTAGTCTGCTAGTGATCCTCTGCAAATCCTCTGCAAATCATCAGTTTATTCTACTGTAACAATATCATCTGTAAAATTATGTCCACGGACTCTCACTGTCCGAAGGTCAACCCCTTCTTCGTAGGAACTATTCTTAGACATTTATTCACGTATATATTAGAAATCCATGAGAACGTTATATTGGTTTACTGCTTTCAGATAACAACCATTTACTGCATACTCTTCTAAGATCTCCCAAAATTTTTCTCTGTCTACCTTGTCAGAACTTACCATATCGTTTCCCCAGTTATTCCTATGACATTATGAAGCATGTTTGTGGAGATTTCACCCATATTCAGAGCATCTTATGACTTTCGTATGTCCTACTAGTCCTTCGAGTCTCTCATCCGCTAGAACAAAGTCAATCATACTTCGCCTGTCACCTCTGCAACAATTATATACGTCTATCATCACGTGCCTTACCTGGGTGTTTTTAGTAAACTACTCTTTTTCTAACCATAAGCTGATTGAATTTTCACCGTAACCTTTCATTTTTTGGTTTCTGAAATGACCAAGTACCCTGTTTGTACTTTCGAGTTGAATTCTAACCAAGTGATCCATGTCTCTGAGTATAATGATCTTTTCTCTGGCATAGCAAGTATCTAGGTTATCATTTAGCGAGTTCCAGAAGAGAACTTTCACACCTCTATTGTGACAATAGACTAGATCGAAGCACGCTTTAATGGATACTCCTTCTAGTCCTACTTTCATTCAAACCTATAGTAACTATTAGAGATACACATTTGTACTTCCTGAAATGATGTTTTGCTCTGTCATGGATAATCGGACGTACTTCTTGCCTACCATGCGATTCATTATCTACTCCTGATCAAAGTACAATAGAAGTATACCAAGCTTCACATATAATATTTATTTTCTCAACGCGCATTGTATTTGTATCCCGCAATTCCTCTTTCTCGAGACAATTTACAGTTCTAGCATTTGATACACCTTACTTCCATGTATCAGCTAAAGTTTTCCTGACGACATGCCTTTCATCAATAAGAGTTCTAACCCCATCCAAGCTATATTAATATTGGAATTATATATTATGTAAACTACCTGAACAAATACCGAATCGAAGTAAGAAATTTTTTTGAAAGTTTAAAATCACGTCCAAACTAAACATCCAAGTAACGTTATTCCCAACAAACATCAGTCATATGGAGGGAAGTAAGGATATAAGAAAGGTATGAGAACGAAGATAGAACCAGAGGGGTTGTGAGTCGAATGCCGAATTTATAGGACAAGGAAATGAAGCAGAATAAAATAAGTTCATCGCATTGATTCCTACATGTTTATAAGGTTACTCACATACTTTCACGCGGGAAAGATGTGTATCTACAGTCACTTTGGGGCCGCAAGAGTGCTTTACTCATATTTTTATCGCTCTTATGATGCTGACCACAACTCAACTAACCTATGAGAGGTAAAGCTCTTCATTGGAATACTCTACGACATTTTTTGAAACCGAAAGTCCACCAACTGTCCCACATTAGGGATTTGATCGTTTATCACTTATTTGCTCTAACTCTAAGGCCACGCCCATCAAACAGTTGTCATCTTATATACAAGGGCCACTTCCAGAAGCTTACTGGCATCATATACCTGGGATAAAAAATCATGTGGACTATGGTACTCAAGGTCTCTCTTCAAAGTAGTTTGGGGCTCGTCTACTCTGTTTAATTGTTGTTCCGAATCCACTCTCAGAGATCTTTTGTTTCTCTCCCAACTTTGGATCCAAGTTTTGACGTGGATACTGACTTGGATCGACGTGTCTCCCATCAGACGACGGTAGCTAATCTACATATGGGAACGTTCTGCTGACTGTGAGTTTTCCTTAGAAAAACTGAGTCGAGTGAAAGCATGATGCATTCGATATATCCATGATTTAAGGAGAAAATCATCAATCGTGCATATGCTTATGCGCATTCCCGAGTCTTTACTCTGTCTGAGCTAAATCATGCTCGACTGCACTGGGTTCGTAGCTTTTAGCAGGCTCACTTCTCTTCTGCTATTTCTAATTTTTTGAATAGTTGGAATTGAATATTTAAAATGTGATCCGCTAATCAAGTTGAATCTCCTTCCATCCATATATCCTACTAGAAACGTGTCCATCCACTGATCTGGTCGTCGACGGTTGCCATCATTTTCCCTTTCATGGAGGTAACCAGCTGACCCTCACCACTCTAAGATGTCTAATTAGGATTCTGCGAGGTGTTCTGGTTGTAAAGTCTCGGATCCTACGATGCGTAGTATGTATTCGTCAACGCGTTAACACTGCCACGCAGCTCACAAGAAATCTCAGGATCAGAAAAGCACAAAGACTTAAACCATGAGGTCGAAATGGCTTCATTGGTGCAGAAAAATCATGACGAAAATTTACGAAAATAGCTTAAATGGTCAACATAATTTGCAGCGATGTTGATAGGACAGAACCCTGATTTTTCACATTTTAACGATACTAGCATTCAAATTGCAAACAAAAGTTACGTCGAAAGCCGGGGGGTTGCAGGTGTTCAGGAATAAAAATCTAAAACATGATTCCTCGGAAAAAATTCCTCGAAAACTAGCAAGTTACTAGAATCCCAACTTCGAATAATGAGAAGCTGATCTTACCTCGAATTTGGTATAACACAGATCCGAATTAAAGAACTAACTAGCAAGGCTTCGAGTAAACAAAGAAAACGCGTAAACATCCGTTCCGGCATAAGGCTGCTGAACGAAAAAATCTGAATTTGCACAAAATGCAACGAAACTAAGCTGAGCAGACCTCATTCTCATCACATTCCGGGAGTCTTGAAGTAGGCTGGAAAATCGCATGCAGTGCCTTTGCGTCGAGAGCCCCAAAAGGGGTTGAGAAAACGATTCCAACCTCAGAAGAATTGCTGATGTGGTCAAGGGTTTCGCTCCAAGGCTTTAGAGGCATCTACTGAATTCAGGCGAGATCCCAGGTTAGTTAGAGACAGCAATTGGAGAGGCGGGGACCAGATTCAAATTGAAATCTCTATTCAAAACCGTAGAGAGACAGCAAGTGAATCCTAGTTTTCCAGACATTGCTAAAGTTTCGGGAATCTCTTGCTGTCTCTCGTTGCATGAAGTCGAAGCAAAGTCTTGAACAGAAAATACAAAACAAATATGCATAAAACCTCATGTACTTGAATTTACCCGAAAAATGCCCTTGAAGTATCGTGCCACGTGCCGGAATGGGCTTTCCAGAAGAATTTACTCAATTCATTGGCAAAGTGGCCGGATAAAAATTTTCCGCGCTTCAATATATGTATCAGAATATATCAGAATTAGAAAAAGGTAGGGATGGGTCAGAGAGAATCAATACTTTCTTGTTGAACCATCCCGGACTTCTTTTCATCCCGGACACTTCTAACCCAAAGAACTACAGGCCAATAACTTGTCTGGACACGTTATATAAAATCTTTACATCTGTCCTGAATGACAAGATTTTTCGGATAATTGGACCTATATGGAGTGAGATTTTCAGACAACGAGGTTCGAAAAAAGGCGTGGAAGGTTCTTATAGGTATCTCTATCGCGGAACTAATGTCCGTGAGCACAAGGGCCGTGAGGGGCCTAAGAAACGCCACTCATCTGTCAAGTGTCAGCTCGTCTGGTGCGGTATGAGAGATCAGAAAACCGCCAGCATCGTTTGGAGCATCCTGAAGATCGGACAGGCCTAATGGAATTCCCGTTCATCAGTTTTTTTTCTACCACTCTGTGGTGCGCAATAAAATGAAAAGAAACTTTCAGTGGTTAATATTGCTGTCCCTGTGGACCGACTTCCATTCAGTCATAATTCCGTTTCGTCATGGAAGCATAAGAATTCATTGGCCCGTTTAGGGATAGTTCTCCCCATATTGATACATGAAAATGTACAAAAAAGGCGATCACCGAGACTCATCATCTGGCCGCAGACTAGAGAAACAGTTCAAGAATCCCAGACGAATCTCAATTTTCGGAAAACTCCCAACTGAGAGCAGCAATCTCTCAGGTGGATGCAGAGTCCATTACAGAGATAACTTTTGACCTGATGTAGTTTAATTTTCTTATGGAATTCTATTGATTTACTCTGCATTTCTGCAAAAATAGGAGAAGAAGGGGAAGTTCCGGGGAAGAAGGAAAAAACGAGAAGTCTTACATTCACATCTAAACCAGCTTTTGAACAGTGCATTATACACCACTTTGAACCTAATCTTAATCTGCAATGAATTTTTTTTATCATGCAAAGGTTGTGACTTGTTGAATTAATTAGAAACAATCCTTACCGTCATCAGTCACTAAGTATTTTCGTTGATTTTGATTACGCGGTGCACCTCAACCCAGGCGGTGTCACAGATGTGAAACCATTTGAAGCACGGATAACGTTCGGATGAGAAAACGACAGTCGGAAAACTAGCTCTACTTGTGAGAATGTTTTCTCTAGTTTTCAACTCTCCTGATCAAGCGTCCAGGCAAATGCGAGTACTTCTCATGAGTTTATATGCAACCACAGGTAAACATTTATCGTGACAAAGGTTCATAAAGTGATTCTAAGCCTTCCTTAGTGATGTAGAAATTTTCAAAGGCTTCCATCCGTAGAAGTCTTACCAGGGAGGACTTGCGTTGAATGTCCTAGTTTTACGAGGATTTTGAGAAGGAACGTAGAATACAATAGGTTTTTAGAACAGCCTATTCATTAACAAAAATACATTTGTAAACAATAGGGGTCAATAATTTTACGTTTTCAGCGAACGAGAAGCAATACCTGAGACCGAATTTATGAAGTCTTGGTAAGAGGTCCTGGTTTCTACAGCACCGTTGTAGAAATTCTCCGCGCTTACGTGCCGCCTTGATCTGTTGCAGTAGGCCCCTATGGCTGGAGGCGATTTAACCTCTCTTTCTACTATGTGAGATAGATAAATAGGTGCGATGAAATACAAAACGATAGATTTGAAAACTTTCTTTCTATCGAGTGAGGAAGACAGAGAGAGTTTGGTCGTTTGTGAACAAGTCGGAATCATCACTGCTCCTACACACAACGCACGCGTGTCTCCTTGCCTTGTGCGTGTAAGTGACAGGAACGGGTCAGTGAGTTAACTGACTCTTTTAACTATGTTCAGCTTAGCAACGGTTTTACCAGTCACAACGTACTCAAAAAATTTCCTCTGCGAAACTGAGAAAGAGCCTCATTGTCCCTTTCGCCCAGTTGAAACTTAAAATCAATCAAATTCATCGAAAAATAAGCATTGTTTGTTATCACACAGTCATATGACGTAGTCTGATTGTAGCTTCAGTTTTCCTGCAGTTTTTCTATAAGAGCTGCAGATGGGTCCTCGTGACTATTCAGAGGGCAGAAAATTTGACGACGTCTTTACGACAGATTTGCGAAATTTTTAGATGAATTAACATTTATTCTTCAGCCTATTGGCCTCGAAAAATTGACTTGCTTACACCACCATCTTTTACCAAAAATTATTTACATCAAATACTTAACTCTAACATCCGTCTACACTTTAACCAATATCATTGATCCATACCTTATTACTATGAACGCTTGCTCGCTCTCATTGCCTTGCCTTCCTTGCTTCGCCTTCCACGCGTTTTCCAACATTTCGCCAGCCTCGCATTGCCAAACTCTGCCTCTGCGGTTCCTACCTATTTCTTTTCTAATGTGCCTTATTTGCTATTCCTTATCTACTATTTACATTAATCTTATATTTGCTTACTTCCTTTTTCACACATCAATCTCCATTCCTCCTCCTCCTTCCTTGTTTTCCTCTCCATCTTTCCCAACACCCCTTTCGCCCATGCAATCGCCTTTTTCATGCAGTATTATTTCCATGTCAATTCCACTCCTATCCATCTCCTTGCATTCTTCGAGCCAGTGTTCCACCTTTGCATACCTTTTTCCACACAACTCGCATATTCTCTTTTCCTGCAGAAGCCAGAACCTATTAAATCCCTCTATGATTCTACATCTTATTCTTGCTATTATCTGCTGGCTTCCTTCCTCTCCTTTCTCACACAAATATAGCGCTCTCTCCATTGGCCTAATCCACCCATGTTTCTCATCATACCTTGACCCTCTTATCCTCTCCTCCCTTCCTGCCTTTTCTCTGTCCATGCCGTTCCTCTTAACCATCTAATACACCTTTCTTCCCTCCTCGTGATTTCTTTTCACATTATCCTCATGCAGACCATTTTTTCGGAAATACCTTTCTCTCTCCTCCTCCTTCTTCTCCTTTGCTCTCCTGTTCTCCTTCTTCCACCAACACTCCCTCACCAGCCTACTTCTCCCCTCTTCCAGGAATTTCCCCTCAAAGTTACACGCCCGGCTACATGTCAAAATCCTCAAACTCGTTCTCCCTGTCTCCCTCCTCCCAAAACAACTAGGTGTACTTCTATCCAACCCCAGTGTCCATCTGATGTACCTTTCCTGAACTCTATTTACCTCCTTGCTTTTCCTTCTACCCTCACACCTCTACTCCATACAGTAGAACGCTCATCGCAAGGGCGTCCTTTTGACAATTCCATAGGAGAGAAGAAACATGTTGTAAAATTTGAATCAGAATTAGAAAGAAAGTTTTACTTATTCGAGGCCTAAAGAGTTTGATCCTAGAAAGTTAGCCAGTTTACACGAGATGAAGATGGAAGTTTACATTCTGGAACTAACAGTAATCTACGAAAGTAATTTATTTCAGAGGAAATGGAACTTTTGTGTGGTGGTTTCACAGCCTAACAGACTGTTTCTCGCTTTTTACCATCCAAAAATGATCAACGGTGCTCATTTTTATCATAAATTAAACATAACTTGGAAGAAATTCTGTAAATGTATAAAAATGAAACTAATTACATAACAAGAATTCCGTATTCTAAAAAAAAAAGATAAATTAGATTTTTGAAACTTTAAGTTTTACGTTGAAAAGACACCAGTATTTTACTTCGGAAAAGTGAGAATTCTTCTTAATTATTACCAGAATCTGAGAGAGAGAGAGAAGTATTACTTACAGTAGGTCGGAAAATTAAACCCAGTGGTACAACAACTCTTTATAACTATACTACAATATGCGCTTCCAAGCAAATCCTCGTAACAGGGTGTGTATCTAATTTTTAAATAACTTTTGGGCCAATAAACCCATTTTCGTAAGAATTTCTCTTATAACACTTTGGACTGCTACCCTCGATATATGTTGAAACTATGTTCCTTTTTCATATTATTCATCTCTAGCATTTTTTATTTATTCTTGAATTACATGAACAATATAAGAATCTTATATGAACCCCTACAGGTTTATCCCAATAAATAACTGTACATCTGAAAGTTGCCTTCATTTATTGCAGATCGGATCAGTAACGAGGGCTTCAAAGATAGATTTTTTTGAGTTGGCTTCCAATATCTGCAAATTGGAAGGTGAATGCAAAGCATCATGGGATCATTTGAAACTAATAGCCAAGCATGATGGATCCACGATGATGAAAGTGAAGTGAGTATTTTTCAAATAAGATTGATGA
>WSXT02061051.1:0-12641 GCA_011762715.2 Neuroterus valhalla
TCAATCTTGAATGCCTATACAATCGAATCATCCTTAGTACTGTTCATATCATCGCGAACGGTAGAGATCCTCTCCTGACAATGATCAGGAATCACTTCTTAAACTCTCAAAGCACAGGTGAAGAAATCGGAGGCCAAAAACTTCCTAAAACAACATGAAGACAAGGTAATGCACGGAAAATTCTACAGAATTGTTAAAGGAAAATCCTTGTCATATGAGTTAACGTTTGCTTCCATCAAATCATCTGGACTTAATTCAGGAATAGAGAGTTTTATTTTCGCGCGTCAAGACGGTGTAATTTCCACCTTAGCAGGCCGTAGAAGCATTCCACGTCAATAGGTTTCCAGGGATAGGTGCAGGGTGTGTCTGAAACTCCCTGAGTTTCAGACATTATGTATAGACATAATGCTGCCTTAAGAGTACTTTACTACCGTCTTTGTAGCTCTTATGGTGTTGGCCGCGACCCTGTCCTGCTGAACGCTCCAGGGGGGATTGAGTCTATTGTTAAGAACGAGGAGTGCCGAATCTACTGGAACTGCGATTTCTTGACAATGGCCTCAATCCAACACACAAGACCTGACATCATGCTCCTTGACAAGCGTGACCAAACTATGTTTGTGATCGAATTCTCGGCCCCAGCCGACGACAACATCAAATACAAGGAAACCGAGAAAAAGAAGAGGTACAAAGATCTCAAAGAATGCCTACAACGACAACGTCAACGATATTCGGTTAAATTAATTGTTCTTAGCATCCGTGCTCTTGGAGGTGCGACACCTGTACTGGTTAGCGACCTCAAAGCCATCCCCGTGTGCCAAATATATGCCGTGGCACTTGCCGGATGGATGCAAAGAGCAGTCATTCTTAGGTCTCTCCGTGCGCTTAAGACACACGAAGATTTCACCGGCCCATCGTTGTGATTTTGTCGCGCATGTGGTCACTCATCTCACGGTCGTGAGACGTGGCCATAGGTGTATTTAAACGCGGGTCGACTAAGAGCTGGTGCCATTTTCCTGAATGACAGTTACTACCATCGCTTGGGATTAAGTAATCTTAAACTTCTAATTATCAAGTCATGAAAACTACTTACAGCTTGGGTAACACAGGCCGACAAAATTTGACAATGGTCCGGAACCAGAGACCACACCTAGTGCACCCGAAGGCTTTTGCTGCGCTGAATCCGAATCCTGCCTCAAAAAAATTCCAGCACCCTTAGTTTTCCAGATATTCTAACCTGAAAGAGTCAAAAACACGTTATTTTGATGTATTCGAGGCCCTGTAACATCGCGAGAGAATGTTTTCTCCCAAAACTCACGATGGACCCGTAAAGAACTACTCTTTACCTTCAAAATGCAGACTCTAACTTTTCAATACGATTTTTTCCGACCGAGATGTAGCGAATTCAAATATGAATAATTTCACTTTTCACGGATATCATTTTTGCTACAAAAATATTTGCCCACGAAATAAAAGTTGCAAAACCATGTCTATTGCAGCTTTTGTATGTTGATATAATACAAGACCCCCACAATCTGATTTAAAATACCCCCGAGCCCTGTAACCTGCGAGTCTATAACCACAGGCCCCCACCGCCCGATTTTCTGAACCTTCAAGCGCAGTAATCTGCTATGTAATGACCCCAGACTCCCACAACCCACTTTCCTTATCCTTAGAGTCCAGTAACCTGCGAGTCTATACTCCCAGACCCCCACAACCCGATTTCCTCAACCCTCAAGCCCACTGACCTGCTATGCAATAACCCCAGATCCCGAAAACAAATTTCCTTAACTCTCGAGCTCAGTAACCTGCTATGCAATAACTCCAGACCACCACGAACCAATTTCCCTCATCTTCGAGACCAGTTACCTGCGAGTCTATAACCCCAGACCCCCACAACCCGATTCCCTTAACCCTCAAGCCCAGTAACCTCCTATGCAATGACCCCAGATCCCGAAAACAAATTCCCTTACCTCTCGAGCCCAGTTACCTGCTATGCAATAACCCTAGACCCCCACAACCCAATTTCCCTAATCCTCGAGACCAGTTACCTGCGAGTCTATAACCTCAGACTCCCAAGACCCGATTTCCCTAACCCCTGAGTCCTGTAACCTGCGAGTCTATCAACCCAGACCCCATCGCCGAATTTCCTTAACCTTCAAGCACAGTAATCTGCTATGCAATAACTCTAGACTCCTGCAACCCACTTTCCTTATTCTTCGAGCCCAGTACTCTGCGAGTCTATAACTTCAGACCCCTACAACCCGATTTCCTTAACCCTCAAGCCCAGTGACCTGCTATGCAATAATTCCAGATCCCGAAAACAAATTTCCTTAACTCTCGAACCCAGTAACCTGCTATGCAATAACCCTAGACCCCCACAACCAATTTCTCTAATCCTCGAGACCAGTTACCTGCGAGCCTATAACCCCAGACCCCCACAACCCGATTTCCTTACCCCCGAGCCCTGTAACCTGCGAGTCTATCGACCCAGACCCCACCGCCTAAATGACTCAAGCTTCAAGCACAGTAACCTGCTGTGCAATAACCCCAGACTCCCACAACCCACTTTCCTTTTTCTTCGAGCCCAGTAACCTGTGAGTCTATAACCCCAGACCCTAACAGCCCGATTTCCTTAACCCTTAAGCCCAGTGACCTGCTATACAATGACCCCAGATCCCAAAAACAAATTTCCTTAACTCTCGAGCCCAGTAACCTGCTATGCAATAACCCCAGACCCCCACTATCCAATTTTCCCAATCCTCGAGACCAGTAACCTGCGAGTCCATAACCCTAGACCCCTACAACCCGATTTCCTTGACCCTTGAGCCCAGTAACCTGCTATGCAATAACCCAAGTTCCCGAAAAACAATTTCCTTAACTCCCGAGCCCAGTTACCTGCTATGCAATAACCCTTGACCCCAAAAACCCAATTCCCCTAATCCTCGAGACCAGTTACCTGCGAGTCTATAACCCTAGACCCCCATAACCCTATTTCCTCAACCCTCGAGCTCAGTAAACTGCTATGCAATTACCCCAGATCCCGACAAACCTATTTCCTTAACTTTCGAGCCCAGTAGCTTGCTATGCAATAACCCTAGACTTCTACAACCCCATTTCCCTAATCCTCGAGACCAGTAAGCTGTTAGTCTATAACCCTAGATCTCCACAACCCGATTTCCTTAACCCTCGAGCCCAGTAACCTGCAAGTCTATATTTATACGCTCAAAGAATCAATACTTAACGATTTAAAAAATTGGGTTATGGTCATCGAGGGCTATAGACTGGCTTGAAGGTAAAGAGGAACGAGTAATGATGACCGAGGGCAATAGATTCACAGAATACTGGGCTCGAGGGTTAAGGAAATCGGGTAGTGGAGGTCTAGGGTTATAGAATCGCAGGTTACTGGTCTCGAGGGTTGAGGAAATTGGGTTGTGGGGGCCTGGGGTTATTGCATTGTAGGTTACTAAGCTCGGGGACTGAGGAAATTGTGTTGTGGGAGTCTGGGGTTATTGAACAGCAAGTTGCTGTGCTTATAGGTTAAGGGAATTGGACGGTGGGGTCTGGGGTAATAGACTCGCAGGTTACAGGGCTCGAGGGTTGAGGGAATCGGGTAGTGGAGGTCTAGGGTTATAGAATCGTAGGTTACTGGTCTCGAGGGTTGAGGAAATTGGGTTGTGGGGGCCTGGGGTTGTTGCATAACAGGTAACTGTACTTAAAGGTTAAGGAAATCGGGCGGTGGGGTCTGAGGTAATAGATTCGCGGGTAACAGGGCTCGGGGGTTAGGGAATTTGGGTTAAAGGGGGTCTGCGGTTATTGCATAGCAGGTACCTGGTCTCGAGGGTCCAGAAAATTGTGTTGTGGAGGTCTGGGTTTATTGCATTGTAGGTAACTGGGCTTAAGGATTAAGGAAATTGGGTTGTGGGAGTCTGGGGTTATTGCACAGCAGGTTACTGTGCTTGAAGGTTAAGGAAATTGGGCGGTGGAATCTTGGGTAATAGACCCACAGGTTACAGGGCTCGGGGGTTAAGGAAATCGGGTTGTGGGGGTCTGGGGTTATTGCATAGCAGGTTACTATGCTTGAAGGTTAAAAAATTTGGGCGGTGGGGTCTACGGTAATAGACTCGCAGGTTACAGGGCTCGGGGGTTAAGAAAATCAAGTTGTGCGGGGCTGGGGTAATGGACTCGAATATTACAGAGCTCAGGGGTATTTAAAATCGGGTTTTGGAGGTCTGAAGTAACATCAACATACAACAAGCTGTAACAGACATAGTTTTGCTACTTTCAATTCCTGGGCAAATATTTTTGTAGCAAAAATGATGTCCGTGAAAAGTGAAATCTTTCATGTTTGAAATCGCCACATCTCGGTCCGAAAAAATCGTATCGAAAAGTTAGAGTTTGCATTTTGAAGGGGAAGAGTAGTTCTTCACGATGCTCCCGTGAGTTTTGGGATTTGTTTGAGGTCAGATTCAGATTTAGCGCAGCAAAAGCCTTCGGGTACACTATGTGTGGTTCCTGGTTCTGAGAATTGTTGGCCTGTGTTATTATGAAATGTTCACTTTCAACAGTCAATAATTGCACCTCAAATCGTGGAAAATGGGTATCAAATGATGTGAATAAAGGAGAAACGGGAGAGTTTATTCTATCCAATAACGTATCATTTTATTACACTGATTTTTCTTGAAAAATATAGCAAACATTACAGACGAGTATCAAACCATATGTTGCAGGCGAAAGTTTAGTATGTCATCTACAAAAATATTACATGTAAATATTGAATGCCGTTTGTTTTTCTTAAAAATTCTCTTGACACCTATATTTGTTTTATTGTTCTTGGACAGAAAGCGGAAAATAACTCATTTACGCTAGGAATGCCTATCGATTAATATACAAATTTTCCAAACAGAGATAGAGAATCTTCATACACGGTAATACAGGGAAAAATTTATTTTTTTAAATATATAGAAGGGGAATAATCACAGCTTTCTCGTCTAGCACTATCTGCCTTTTTCGCTCTTTCTCACTTTTTCTTCTCGCCAAATATCTTTTGCTCGATCATACTGTTAGCATTAGTTCGTTTCATTTTTATTGTTTTATATTATAATATAGCTCAATGTGTAAAAGAGTACAATCGTCACTTAAAATCGAGTTCTTCTTTTCTTGCATTTCTTTTTACCACTCAACCACATACTTCCATTTTGTTTAATTTTTTATACAAAATGAGATGATAATACCTACATTCAAAGGGAAAAGAGGGTTTTTCGATCAACATTTTTTTCGTGTTATATGACTAATGATAATAGCATACTTTGAAAAATTACTGGAATGTTGCACATTTTTTAGAAGGAAATTGAACAAACTTGCGTTTGCCAAAGCTTCCGAACGCTCTTAGCTTTCTCTTGGATTGTTGTTTTGTAAAATTAATTACTTGCTGGGACACTCGCATTCACAGTCACAACGACGCATTCTTTTTGAACGACTGTGTGAATTAAATGCTTCAGGAATTGAACGCACGGAACGTGGCTGGACATCTGAAAAAAAAGATTTTAAAATTAATAGCTTGAGAAATACAGTTATTTGACTAAAAATTGAAAATTAGAGATAAATAAAACCAAACTTCATCTCCTTATTTTCTTCACAAATCTTCTTCTACTTGAAATAACTAATATGACGTACATTCCTTAACTCTGATCGCGGTAAGAAGAAAGAATTGTCATCTAAAAATCGGAAGTTCTTATTTCAAACACAAAGTGTCTATTTAGAAAATTGATATTCTTGTTCAAAAAAGTCTCTTCCCCTTAATTTGGATATTTTAACATAACAATTAAATCTCAATCCTATGTGTTTCCCCTCGACATTTTTTTTAATTTACGTAAGACATTAAAATATATGTGATATGTAAAACTTGAGAAAAGAAAAATAGAATGCCGTTTTTTCTCATGGAAAATTTATAGGTCGAAGTTCAAAGATAAAAGAAAATTTGATTCATTCTTTCAATCGTTCTATTTTTTTATTATCATTGATTCACGCGTGAAGGAATACAAAAAATATCCGTTTACCTGAACTCTCGTTTAGCTAAAGTTCCATTTACCTGAACGCTTCCACGCTCGTTTAGCTGAACTCGAGCGGCCCCTTCTATCCCCACTACTCTCGAGTAGACACGGAAACTGACGGTAGCGACCAATTAGAAGGCACCTCTAGAAACACTCATGCGGAGGGGGGCAGCGGTGGGAATTTCTCCCGAGTTCAGCTAAACGAATGTTCACGTCGCGTAGCGGTTCAGCTAAACGGAAGTCTTCTGTACTACTAATTTCATTTGGAATTGCGTCAACAATTATCGGTTTTCCGTTATTTCAGGATCTAGTAACCTTTCTGTGTACACTGAAAGGTCGGTTCGTTAACTAAGGCTCAAAAAATACACAAACGTAACCTTATTATGAATATCAAGGTTACTTTTTCAAAATCTGGTACAACAACATTTTGAACCATTTTTTCCGACAATTTCGGTATTTTCAAAGAAAAAAAATTTCTAGAATTATTTTCAGGAAAACTTATAGGAACACTAAACTTGTATGATTCCGCAATCATTGCATACAATGAAACATTTTCCAGTAAGAGCCTCATAAACAATTTATTTTGCACTGGAATAAATTTACATATTTCGACATCTGCTGGACCGAAAAGTTCCGAAAATCTCGGAATTTTTTTTTTTTAACACTTTCTCTACGAAAAAGAGAGACATTTTTCGACGGACCTGAAACCTCTGTTAATATATAAGTGTTAAAAATGGTTTTTGTTGAACGAGACTACATGTGCAATTTTTCAAACTTCCCAATAAAATGCTCTATGCAAAAGATCGAACTTTTGTAAACATTTCTAAAAAAAGTACTCTTATTACAAACTTTTTTGTTACTTCGCAAAAATTTCAGTTTTATTTTCTCGACATCAATTTGAAAAAATACGAATAATATTATATTGCCTTGAAATCCAAACCATGGTGATACAAACAATTTATTGAAAAATAATCTTCTGTCTCTCCCCACTGCAATGTTCCGGTTAAGACTTTGAAAGTTCCAGTTAATTACTTTGTAGCTTCATGATAATAATCTTTCGGTCTATTACTTATCTGAAAACATCGTTTTTTTGTTTATAACAATTGTCATTAAAAAAACACATCTCCCCAAAATTTTTTCTCTTTTCAAACCATTCATAAATTACGGCCTCATAAATAATATAGAAGCTGTTAAAAAATGTGTGGTCTGTGCAAACTGCAATTTCCATTCCTTTATATTCATGGGTAAAGGATTCTCTGAACAAACTAAATTTTGAGCTTGGAGTTTTCAATCCACTTTGAATTGTTCTATATAAAATATAATAACTGCACCAGAAACAAGATTTCCCATTGAAGCAAAGTTGATGGTATTCAAATTGCCGAAGAATCATGTTAAATAAAAGAATGTTCAACAGGAGGAAGATTTTCCTTGTGTTGAAGGAAAAATAATATTAAGAAGCGATATTGTTGAATTCTGGTTTTTATTAACAATTTTCATTAACAAATAAAGAAGTTTTTAAAAGTGGTAACAGAGAGAAACCTTTTAAGGAAGCAAACGGATAAATAACTAAAAATGAAATCTAAAATCTCAACTTTGAAATTGCAGATAGCAGGAGCCAAAGATTATTTTGCAGCTTATTGTTCAAAGGGCCGTATTTAACGAATAGTTTGATTGAGGAGGAAAATCAAGGGATATACAAGTTTCTGTTTGTGCCTGACTTCGGCAACGCGAATGAAATAAGCAGATTCATTGGATCTCGGTCTTAGTTTATAACAATTTTCATTAACTAATAAACAAAACTGTCAGCCAAGTCACAGATAGAAACATTCTTAAGAAGAACAGACCAAAGTCTATCCAGAAATTAATTGTTTATAAGGCCATAGTTAACAAATAGTTTGTAGAAGAAAAAAATCCGTAAGAGACAAAGTTTTTCTATTTTATCTAATGTTCGAAACAGACTCAGAACCAGAAGCTATATTATGTATACTGGCTTGGCTAGCTCAGTCGGTAGAGCATGAGACTCTCAATCTCAGGATCGTGGGTTCATGCCCCACGTTGGGCGCCAGAGTCACTCATCTCACGATCGTGAGATGTGGCCATAGGTGCCTTTCACTGCGTTAAATGTTCAATCAATGATATTGTTCAAAAAGTCTTTTATTGAGAAGCTTAAAAAATCGCACACGTAGTGTTGATGAAAAAGGTTCATTTTAGCACTTATATAATAACAAAAGTTTCAGTTGCTCTGACGGAAAATTCTTCTCCTCGTGGAATAAGTGTCCTGAAGAATAATTTCCATTTTTTTTTCGATTTCCAGTCCGACAAGTACCGAGATATGCAGTCGCAAATATGTCAATTGTAGTGTAAATTCAATTGTTCATAACGCTCAGTTTGAAATAGGTTTATTTTGAACACATTTTCCTATCGAAATCGCTAATTCTACTCACAATGAGGACGATTTTCCTCTTCCTGATCTTGTTGTGGAACTTGTTCTCCCTGAGGTTGTTGTTGCATAAGAGGATGTCCCTGAGGATGTAGTTCTTGTTGTTCATGATTCTGTTGTTCATCATGTTGTTCAGGACCCTCATTATCAGAAACCTGAGCCCTAGCTTGTACTGGAATGTCCATCGATTCTACTGGCCTCAAAGGCATAGAGAACCTTGGTACTGGTAAAGCACGACCTTCAACAACCTAAAATTCAAAAGAATAGACCATATAGATTTATAAAACTTTTTATTGAAGATACGAAAGTCTGATTAGATGTTCTCCAACCTGGTGAATAATGTTGCGAACTTCAGCAGGAATTGGGAAATTTCTTTCAACTTCTTCTCCTTGATCTTCTGGTCCAGGGAAAGGGCTAGCTTCCTGTTGCTGTTGTTCAGAACTCTCAGCTTGTTGAGGTCGACCTTCAATATTTCCATGTTCCAAAAGGTTCCTGACCTCAATTGGAAGAGGGAAAGGTCCTAGGGAAATAGCACGAGCACCTTCTGGGAATGGTTTGAATTCCTGTTCTTCCTGCTGAAAATATGAAATAGTTAGGGAATATTAATTTTGAATACCGGTAATACATTTCCAATTTTAAAAAAAGTTGATCGTCAATGAGGTCAAATTTTTCTATTATCTTCTTGAACTTTATGAAATTTCAAGATTCCTTGACCCAAATTGAATATTCCAATCTGATAGCTCTATCCCACAGTATTATTCTATCAACTAATTGCATGACAGAATTTTGCATAATAATTATCTGTCCAGGAAAACGATTTCTTTCAGAGAACATTGCCCTCGCTTTTGTAATTGCAGTACCACCGGCATTTGTCTCCGATGAAAGGATTTATTTTTTCTCAGAAACTTTACGCAATAATTAAGAATATAAATAGCAGATTATAGAAGAAATCACGAGTAGTTATCAATGATAATTTGTTTTCCTGCATCTTATTATCTAGAATACTGATAAAGGCAGAAAAAAACATAAAACTGATTATAGCATGAGGGCATGAACGTCTGACGCAATATTCCATTGTTTAAAAATCGTATTTAATTATATGATTAGTAAAATAACAAAAGACTAGAACTTGTAATCTAAATGTCTAGAGAAGTTCTTCAGCAGAGTGCAGAATTTATTGAATTTATTTATTTTATTTTTTTTTTTTTTGAATTTTTTATGAAAATGATATCGTTATATTTGACAGCGTTTATTCATTCAATTTTAAATGAGTTTTTATGATTTATAAAAAAAAAGTTGTCGAACCGAGTGATCAGAAATTGAAGGGTGTAACAGTAAAAGCATGTAAGTAATAAAGATGAAATTGTTCAAGAGAGAAAAAAAAACTTTTTTAAAATTGGGTTATTTGTGTTAAAATAAGCAAAGATAAATGAAAGAAAGAATAAAAATTTATTTTCACGAAAAGAACATCGTCCAAAATCGTCTTCTGTTCTAACCGTCTAAGCACGCGTAAGTCAAACTTGAAGGGTCAAAATTTCGATTGTCAATTTGACCTTCTTGATAGTAACAAATACCATCTATAATTTTTTGTTCATAGTCAGATACATCATGATTGTATAGTTTACAAGCTGCGCCCTGTGGCGACGGCTTTGCCACTGCAGAGAAACATACAGATTACAGTGGCGCCATCCGTCGAGAATTGGTCGTACCAACTCAGAAACTTTCGTGAGCTCATGCACAACAACTTTGCTAAAGATGCTAAAGATCATCCCATGATCAAATGCATAGTTTACGATTCTATAAAGGACATACAGACAAACATTCATATATATATATATATATATAAAGATTTGAGTATCTTCGGAGCGTTAGATCAGCAATCGAAGATTGTCAACCGTTGGAATGTGCGCGCAAATTTAAATATCACGTGACCACTATGGTAGCAAGGTGACCTCTGGTGGTCGCGTACCGTGAGAAATTAATGTGAGTATTTCCATTAGACCTATTTTCATTCGGAATTCAGGCGCTTTTTGGTAATAGATAAGTACTCGAAATTCTACTCCGGTTCAATCATACTTAATCTACGTTATATTATTTTATAATCTTTTCACTTTTTTTGTTCTGGGAAAAATGACAGGTTAGACCAAGTCGGCCATTTTCTCTTAGATAGTTGCTAGAAAGTTGTGTTTTTTATGAAATGGTTTACTTTGTACTAAATGAAATTCAATTAGATTGAATCAGATTCAATTAATTTAATTTTTGGTTGAATCAGATTGTTTTTTATTTAAAATAAAATTTTTTTCTCTTGAATATCAACCATTATATTATTTTTGGTTAAAATTTTACATTTTTATGTCGAAAATTCATTTCTTTGGTTGGAAGTTGAACTTCGTTCTTGAAATTTTAATTTTTGCTTTAAAGATACATAATTTTAGTAGAAAATTCGAAATTAAAATTTCACTGAATGAATTCAGCTTTTTTGTTTCAATTAATTTTTTAACATGGGGAAGAGAAAAAAATAAATTACTTAGAACAATAAATTTCTACTTGAAATATGTTTTTCTCTAATGTTCATTCATTATATGTTCAAAACTAAGAAGGTAAAGCAAAGTTAAACATTTCAGAAAAAACGCAACTTTTCAGCACTGCTCTAAGAGAAGATAGTCATAAGCAATATTATTTTGTTTAAACAACTATTCTTGTTAAATTAAATTAAATATTAATTTACTCTAAGTGAAAAGTAGGCAAAAAGTTAAAAATTTAAAAAAACCCGCAGATTCCTATCATTAAGCAAAGAAAATACTATTAGCAGTAGGAATAAATTGTTCAAATAATTATTCTTTTTAACATTAAATAAATATTACTTCAATCTAATTGATAAATGATAAAAAGTTGGAAATTTCAGGAAAAAACCGCTACTATATAGTATCAATCTAGAAGAAGATAGCTATAAACATTAACATTTTGTTTGAACAATTATTTTTGCGAAATTAAATTGAATCATCATCTACTTTGAATGAAAAGTGGACAAAAAGTCGAAAATACCAGAAAAAACCGCAACTTTGTAGAATAATTCTAAGAGGATATTGTTATTATTATAAATTGTTTGAATAATTATTTTTGTTAACTTTAATTGATTATCACCTCGCTGTTACTGAAACGTTGAAAATAAGTTGAGAAATTCAGAAAAAAACCTTGATTTTCTAACCCTTTCCTAAGAGAAAGTTGTAAAAACAATAATGAATTGTTTAAACAATCAAAATAAACATCTATTTATCAGTATATAGTAGTATCTCATGTATTCGAAACAATTTGATTTGAAAAAAACCGCAAAAAAATCCTAATTAGTGCCAAAAACTCGAAAACCCCATTTTTTCACCTATGGGGGTTTTTTGGGACCCTATAACACAGACTTATGGGGATGGCATTTGAAAGTAATATTTCATTCTTATTTCGTGACTAATTTTGAAGAGAAATGGGTAATTTCGAACTCAATTCACCCAATATTGAGAGTTCTGAATAAAGTTGACAAAAACGTCTTTTTTCCTTATTGGAAATATGTGTAAAACTTCATGGGGCTTGTACCACCTCTAAATATATATTTTTTTTTTTTCAAAAAAAATTATGCTTTTTTTTGTGGATTTGAACGAATTCCCGGGTGTTCCGCATAAAAAATCGAAAAAAAATTTTCTGGTGCCTTCACCAGTCAGTTTCACAATCCAGATAGTCAAACTGACTAAGCGTTTTTCTCCGTGTGGATCCATCATTTCAATTCTTTCTAATGCTGAAAAATTCTCATTAAACTGTTAAGAGTGATGAAACCATTAAGAAATCAATGTTCTAAGAAATATACATCTACATGTCTTCGCAGGAAAGAAGAACTAATATTTGAACTGTTTTACCAAGTTGTTAAAACGCTAGATATGAGAGAGCGTTTTTATAGACGTTCAATACATGTTCACCTAAATGATTCAGACAATACGTTTCTTCAACACATGTATGAAAACCACGGGTTTTCGAGCGTGTGAAGCGAGCCAGAAGTTGCTGTTTCCAGAGCAGGGAAAAAAACTAGGGAAAAAACTCCTAGCAAGGAAAAAAACTCCAGCTGGAGGGAAAAAAACTCGAAACCCCGTGTATTCATGCATTTGTTG
>WSXT02061062.1:0-12641 GCA_011762715.2 Neuroterus valhalla
AAGAACTTGGGTTAGTTTTAGACTTTGAAGGCGAAAGAAGTCAAAACTGCGGTTTTCAATATTTTCACCTTCAATTGCCACACGTTGACGCTAAAAAAAGTTAAAACTGACGACGAAACGTCGACTCCGATAGTTTTCATTGAAATCGTGAAGAATGTTGGGAAAAATGAAAATTTCATTTTCCAGCAAAACTATGTGAGATACGAAAGAAATGATTGGTACAAAAATCGATCAACGTGCAAAAATCCACAAATATACTGCTGACTATTTTCCGAAATAACAAATAGTTCTCGTTTTAACCACGATAACGCCTTCACGAAGATAAAAGAATACCATTTTCCAGCCAAACAATATGAGACACGGAGAAATAATAAATAGAAAAATTGTTCATCTTGAAAAGAAGTTTTATATGAGTTATTTTTTAATCGGTAGGGAGTATTGCAATGAGAATGTGTTCCTTAGGGCTAGTAGAGCCTTGAGTAAAATGGACTTTTTCAAAATTTTGAAATGATTTTGATATTGACATTAAACCTTCTTCACTTTTGATATCAATCTTCATTATATTTCCTGATTATCAATCATCTTGCAATCTTTTTAATTCTTTCTTTCCCATTCTTTTTATTTCACTCATATCTTTAGCATTCTCGTTTTTTTATTTGAATTCAAATTTCAATACAATTATGTAATATTTCTTTTTCACGCTAAGACGTCTCTGATACTCATTTTTTACGTTTTATTTTTTCTGTACCTAAAATTTTTCTGTTGAATATTTTCCCCGATTCAGATAAATACATATACCATCTTTTATTTCTTTTCAAACTTTATTTATAATAATTTTCGAGAATTTTAAAAGATGTCCGCTATTAAAAATATTCGATAAGTGTGACCTCGTTTTCGAATAGTTGTAATTCGATGTGCTTAGAAGTATTCCGAGAGCCAGAGATTCAGCAAAATCAACAGCATAAAACTACAATCACAGTTATTTTTGGTCGTTTTTTATGTTATCACGATTTGTAATGTAATCGCAGTTCCATTTGCCTGCACTTCTAGAACCAATAATCCTCAGCCTCTTTGCTGTTACTGTGTCGAAAATAGATGCAGAGAAGTAAAATAAAGAGTGATTCTGCCGGATGCCTCAATCGTTTGGGATAATAATCGAATTGCGATTAAAGTGCTTCCTTTCGGCTCAGATTATTTTTTTGTGTCTTCGAACATTCGACCTCTCTCCTTCTCATCGAACCATTCCTACTCTAATGATAGCAACAAAAAGAGTTCAAAGTGGATGCTGCATTTGGGTTGAGCTGCTTTTCTCTGATCGAAAATTGTATCATTAAGCGTAAACGAAGTATATAAACCAAAATTGTAAATTGGTGAAATTCGATATTGAAAAAAATATCATTTGTTGTTATTTATAATAGAATTAGGATGCTGCCTTTTTCCACTCTGCACATTCTTCCTAGGAAACCCAAAATATACCCTAGGAAACACCATGCCTTGTTCAAACTCCCATTATTCACTCTACAGATACTGAAATGAGCTCTGGAAAGGTCCATCTCACCAGAATGGTCCACAGAGATAGGGAAAAGGACACCAACTACGCAGAATTTTCCCTAAATGTCTGAAATACAACGCTGTCTTTCAAAGGGTCCCAAAATCTGCTCTATGCAACTCCCTGATGTTGTTTATAAATACTCCGAAAGAGGCCTTTTTTTCAACTTTCTGGAATTGTTCCTAAGGACAACGAAAAGGACACTTGTTCTGTTCAGCTCTTCAGAATCCCTAATCTCTAAAGAACACACTTACTCATTCCAAATCCCTAGAATCTTTCTTAGAGACCCTTATGTCCCTAACCTAATGGACAACAAGATATTGCCATCCCGAGGATGCGGTAAAAACGTTCCTAAGACGTCCATGTCAGTCCAGTTGATGTCGCAATGACTTCCCATGTCTTAAAGACGTCTTTCGGACACGAGGAGTCTTTCGGGAATCCATTGGAGTCACTTGGGCGTCTTCGGGATGTCTTCACGGCGTCCTCAGGATGACGATGTCTCTTTGCTCACTAGGAAACGTCCAGAAAATGATCCTGAATGGAAGAACCTCATGAGATTGTTTCTAAAACACCTTTGAATCACTTCTGCCTCGTCCAACTTCCTCTAAACGTTACAAAAAATCCGAGAAAGAACCCCACCTTGTCGAAACCTAAAAAGTTTTCCCTAAAGGGCCCAAAAATGAGATCCCCATTTCCAGCCTCTTGGAATTGTCCACAAGACTTCACAAAACACCCTAAATTATTCCAGGAGTTCTCATCTCTAGCCGCACCTTATTTCACTTTCTAAAATTATCTAGAAAATCATGAAATGTTCTTACGATGATCAACACTCCAAAATTGTATGTTGATTCTCCGAAAAGCAACTCTGCCCTGTTCATTTCTCTCATACTATGTGGGTCTCTTACTAATGTGGTTAAAAACTTATCCAACATAACAATTCCGGATAAGGTAGCTGAAATCTTGACTTTAGATTTTTGAGTTGTCACTCTTTATAGCTTAGCTAAAATTTTCACAACTAACAGATTTGAAAATCTCGAGGAGTGTATGATTAATGCTGGAAAATAGGATACATTGATTAGAGAAACTATTGAAAGAAATGATTATGAAAATAACTTTAATGGACTTTCATAAAATAAGGAATTATCATGCGATTAGGTATATCAAGGTTATAACTCAGAGAGATTCATTTTCTACCAAGAGAGATCGATCTGCAATCCAAAAAGATGGAACCTCAACATCCTCAAAAAAATATTAAGCTAATTGGAAGAATTGGATCATCAAATTCCGATTGGGGTTATCCGATTGGAGTAATAATGTATCTTATGTCTCCTATCGTTGTTTCAGGTAAGACAAGAGTAATTGCACAATTTTCTTTGTGAATGAATCTATGCTTCGTCTTGCTGGGACCAAATGAACTCTCCACAATTTGTAACAAACAGGAATTGGAGGATCTAGAACATATTTTATTCAAGTGTCTCATTTACACTAATTTACGAACCTAGTACTCACTAGAAATGAACCCACTAATGTGAAAGCGTTACTGGCGAATCCTAATAAGTACTTGATAATGATTCTCTTTGTATATACCGTAGTGTTACGAATTGCGTTCGTTCTGCCTAAATGGATGAATAATTGAATTTCCTAGATTACGTATTATATAACTGCGCTGCTACCTAATAATTATTATTCTAAAATAGCTAACTGCCTTGCTATAACTTTTTTTTATTCCGTTACGAGCTTGAAAATACTTATGGAGCGTCCATAATCACGTGAAGGTGTTTTCTTCTCTCATATTGTGCCGTATTTTTTTAACTTGATACTCTTCCCATTCTTGTTCCTACTCAGCAAAAAAGGATTGTCCACACGTTTACTGACGCTCCTTCAATCACTAAGTTTTGTTCAGAGGCACCCGTCCAGAAAATTAATTTTTTAGCCTTATCTATAAAATGCTCCTACCAGGCCCTGAAAAGGTTGTCTGATTTGAAATTCATATAATGGCTCTGATAAGGTCCGACTAAGGCCTGTATATGTTGCCCTTATTATTAAGTAAGGCACTCTGACTAATATCGTATTGAAGGTCCTTATAAGGGCTGAATAGGACCCGTATATGGATGCCTTCACTGATGATCAGGCGTACCTTTGGCCGTCACGAAGAACTGAGTCCCAACACTAGATTTTGGAAATAAACAAAAAATTGAACTTCAGATACGAAAGTTTATTGTTATGAAATGTTCCAAAGAACTCTCTTTACATGAATTTGTTTACCCTTTTGCTGGATGTTGAACGTATCCAAAATTAGTTCAAATTTTAAGTCAAATTACTGCATATATTTTGTGCTAGAAGATTTACATCCTATACATGTGAGTATCATTTTCCGTTGTTTAAAACTACAAGAAACGCGATAAGGCTCAAGTTCAGTATTTCTCTCGCTATATTAAACCTCTTCTGAATAAATCAAAAGTTCAGTGGTATGCATCGGCATGTTCATCGATAGTTTTGACTGAATTCAAATAGGCCCGCACTTTTCGGTACATGCGCAGTTGGAAGCCGTTGAATCATCACCGGGACGGCTGCAGTAATTTGTCTGCCATTTAATGTAATTTAATTTATCGGTAATAAAGCTCATAGGGCGGAAAAGTACCTTTTCTAGCTGACAAGGGAATACACATCTTATACAAATATAAATATTAATATATATAGAGTGTAGAGTGATAGCATTCTAGATAAACTTAATTTAGGATACTGGTAGTTGCAAACAGAAAGAAAAGCATTCTTATTATTATCAAAATTAGTACCAAAAATTTAAAAAATTCACAAAGCAAGCGTTTGAACGCAAATATTGTGGATGTGTCACGAATACTATTCAGCAGTTTGTTCTAAAGCAGAATCCCTCTAATTAGAGAATATTTTTCCATTAAGCAGGTTTTATGAGCAGGCATGGCTAGGATACGGCCTCTATCGCGAAGTCCCTACCGACTTTGAAGGTTATTATCATTACGTAAGAACAGTTCGTTTAAACATAGAGGTTTCCCATCAGTTAATACCATATACAGTAGATAACCCATGAAATACTGTCTTCTCTTGGCAACTGTCATGAATTCAGCTCTTTCCTTATACTCGGAAATATGATCAAATTTGGACAAGTTATAAATAAACCGGATGCAGGCATCGAGGGCACGCTCGATTTTGCAATTAAGGTCATCAGAGACCCCATCATATACCAAGCACCCATAATCAATGTAGGGAGAATTAACGCTTAAACAAGATGGATACGCGTAGCTGTAGGCAAAAATTCCCTACTCCTACTAAGAAGATAGAGGGCCCTAAAAGGAGGGTTACCAGACGTTCTGGTTTTCCGGGGCGTGTCCTGTTTTAACCTTATCTGTCCTGGTGTCCTATTCTCTTTTCTTGAAACACTCAAAATGTCCTGGTTTTGAAGGAACCGATGTTTGCACACTGAATTGTCCTCTATATTTATCAATTAATTAGTTGTACCTCTGAAGACCATCTTCTAAATATGTGTAAATGATTGAAGACAGAAGCTGTAAGTGACTTTTTTCGTTTAATAACAGTTGAACATGGATTTGCAAGAATAATAATCAAAGGGATTGAACACGACTAGCTATGATCAAAAACACTCCTATGGACGCTCTGAGTTTGACCATATGCCTTTTGGTCTTAAGCATGCTTCTGCGAAGTAAATTTGCAATACTTGTTTTGTATCAAGAATTTGTCTACAACGATACTGAGCAAAGCAGTTCCTTTAGATTTGAACCTATACTAGATTCATTGATATAACAGTTTACATGAAAATGTTTGAGTGTCCTGGTTTTTTGGTCGAACCATCTGGTAACCGTACCTAAAAGTTTTGCTTGAAATAAGTTCAAGATGCTCTTTCCACGAAAGTTTCCTATTTTATATCAAGCCAAGATCATTCACAGAATCAAATGAATTAATTGCAAGACCATTTACGTACAAGGGTGGGAGAGAGTCCAGGACTTTGGAAGGATTATGTGACGACGGACCAACTAGCATAGCGTGTGTTTTCTGTGGGTTCAGTTTCAGACCATTAGAGACTACCTAGTTGTAGATATTATTTATATCTTCCTGGATCATTTCAAGCAGGTCTCTCATTGTACTAAGTAGCCCCGAAAGATAGATTTTAATATCATCAGTATAAAAGTAGTATTTACAATAAAGTAGAACAGCGGAAAAGTCGTGCGTGAACATATTGAATATTTAAGGTCCCAGTATTGAGCCCCGGGGAACTCCGCTGACTACCTCATTCCAAGCAGAGCGAATATAATCACTATTAGCCACACACTGTGCTCGATTACTCGAAAAAGATTCAAATCAATAAATGGTACTGCTAGAGATTCTTAGGGTTTTCAAGTTTTGAATTAAAAGCTTGTGATTTACGAGCTTGAACGCTTTAGAGCAATCAAAAAATACCACAATAGTTACTTCATTTTTGTCCATTGCAGTTTTCAAATCAGAAGTAAATTTCAGGAAAGCAAGGATGGTACTATACTCTTCCCAGAATCCAGATTGAAAAGGACCAATCAGACTATGTTTTTCCAAATACTCAGTGATATTTTAATCAGAGAAAAAATGAGATTTCGTAAATATTTCGCTAACTAAATAAGCTACAACTTTTTTTTATGAGAAGAAAAAGATGCGAAATTAAATTTTCACTTAGGATATATATTTTTAAAATTCGAGACTTCATTTTCAGGAGCTTAGGGGCCTCCCCAATTCAGCGAAAAAATTATATACCTCCTTTTTGCATCCGTCACCTCAATTGCATCAAAGTTATGTTTATTTTTAGAGTTCCTAATCTTTTTTAGAGTTCCTAATCTTGATTCGAACAAAATTCCATAAAGTACGAAATTCTCTCCATTGCGCCTGGTCTTTACTTCTTTAAGATTAAGAATATTTTTATCTCCTTCCCTCCTGAGACTTTAATTCTCATCTGATATCCACGGACAAGTTTTTTCCCTCGCCTGGTAATCATGCACCAGAGGTACAACATTGAATACTGAAATCAATATATTATTGACATTTCCTACCTTTGAATTCAAATTTCTTTCTGAAAATGGACTTTTCCAATCAGCTTCAGAGAGAAGGGTAAGCAATCCATTCTCATGAACTTTACTGAGGTACCGCGACGTTGTGATACTATGACATGGCTGTATCGATTATTTTTTAATTCCTCGCATATCCTAGTCTGTGTCGAATGGAAGTAAATAGAATTAGTGAAAACTGGTGCAGGGACGATGGGAACTAATTAATTTTTAGGTTGAGGCCAATTTGGTGTTCTTTCGAGCACGCATCCGCATCCTATTTGCATAGGGATTCGGACCGGGATAATGTAAAGGCCTAAAAAAAGGCTTAACTACTTCTGTCCCAAGGAAGAACCTAGTAAGTGACTTTTTCCATAGTGACTATTTTCAGGCATATCTGCATGAGAGAATAACCTTTATGGCAAATGTCACTTACTAGGTTTTTCCTCGAGACAGCAGACTATTAAAAAGCCCTGGAAAGGGTGCCTACACGGAGAAAAATGGAGGGCTGGAATTAGAAGGCTAACATGTAGAGTACTAGCTTGGTCTTCTAGAGGCTAGCTACCAAGAGAATCAAGTGAGCCGTCTTGAAGGGCCAAAACGCTTAACTTCTTCTCACTGATTTCGAACCCCCGCTAAGTATCAGATTGGACATTCGGGATAGACGATTTCTGTCCGTCAATTATGCGCGTAAGAATAAATGGGGCACGTAAACACCACGCAATACGCCCAAGAAGGCTCTTATGTGTTCATGGCGCCATTTTGTGCAAAGGACGCTACCGCGACGTACCGAAACCGTTTAAAAAGTATCTACCCAGTGGGCACACATGGCCTGAGGTCCTCTAGACGTCTTGAAGATGACCTTAGGCCCTTTCAATGACATGATTAGAGCTAAAGGATGTCTTAAAAAAGGCAAGTCTCAAGACATAGAAGAACGTCCTAAAGACGTCTTTAGGACGTCCTGGTGCCCACTAGATATTTAGTGTTTTCAGTGCTTTGAATGGTGTTTCGTAGTTAAATACGACTAGTAAATTGTGGAGAAATCCTGTTCGGTGAATTATCAGATCGAATTTCGTAAGTGTCTATTCAATTTAATAGATGGTCATAATATTTGACATTTTTGAGTGCGCTATTTTGAGGTAAAGGCATTATCAGAATATACTAATTTTCTTCTAAATATCTTAAATTTGGGAATATAGATAAATTGAATAATCTAATGGCCATGTGAGATTGCAATGTGCGGTCCTGTTCATTTAGAGCGTGACGGAACACTAACAGGGCCTGATAGGCTTACTAATCCAGGCCTTAAATATACTAAGGCAACATATTCAGGACCTGGTACTGTCCGGAATAAAATTTTCTCACATGCATGTAGAGAATTCTAAGTTTCCAAGGTATTACTCGATAGGATTCTGATCCAAGGTTTTTTCTTATCAGCCTGGGTGGACATGCCCTCCCAGAGAGGAGAAGGAAGGGAAAAGGGTCGTTTGGCATTAATGAGCAATAAATTGTAGGAAAAAAATGACTGAGAGCAGGAAATCACTGCTGAAGGGGATACAGTGTCGTCTATAATGGGCCAGCGACAGGATCTGTCTGCCGGTAATAGCGTCTTTACGAGCAGCATACTCTTGAATCTTGACTATCGTTCTGTCGCTGGTAGGGACATCCTGAGATGAGTTTCTTAAAACTAATTAATCGAGCTTTTGCGACAAGAATTTATGCCAAGCACGAAGGAGACGGCCTTCAACGGGCCAAAGAATGCTACGGCTTCGTAGCACGGAAGGAAGGAACTTCTCCTGAATATATGATGGATTCTACTAAACGGAAGAGGATTCGGAATATTATTTAAAATATATTTCAATTCTTTTGAAATCTTTCACAATGTTTCGAATCTCTTGCGATTCCTATACACATTTCTGGAATCGTTCAATATATCTTACAATGTTTTGGAACACACTCATTATTCGAATAACATTAAAAAAGTAGACCAAATTGAAATTACACCTCGCTCCATTTGTCTCTTGATTTTATTGACTGACTTAACGGGACTAGATTTATTTGCCTTGGATTCCAAAAAGATTTTTGAACCGGAATCTCATTTTATTGATTTGCATAATGCATCACTAATTTTATAATTGAAATGATGTTAGTAAATAATGAAGATTATTGGTATTTTCCTACCAGGGGTTCGGATCATATTCCAAAATAGAATAAACTGAACTAGTCACTTAAATAAAAGAGATTGGTTCAAATATTGCGTGATAAGTTGGTCTACACGCATTTTGTGAAAGAGGTCCTTTCTCGCGCCTTGCACGCACGTCCCTTATAATTATCGAATTTTCAGGAGGTTTGCCAAACCGGAAGAAAATCTGACATGAGAGTGAAGTTTGCGTGACCGTCTGTTTCTACTTTTTAAATAATCCATCAAATCTCGTAACGATTTTTCACGTTCTCCGTCATTTTTCTGACACTTGTCATGACTTCGCAAGATTAGACCTCCTATCCAAATTTGTTGGTGACGGGAAACGCTGATGAATTGTGGAATAAAAATTTTACTTCAAGCAATATAATCCCCTTTTAGTAAATTATGAGTTAACTAGTTTCATATGAATTACAAATCCATTACATGCTTGCGTGTTCCATCCTATTTTTGTTTCTATTTATAATTAATTACAAAATGTCTCCCCTTTGATAACCTGAATAGAGCGGATGGCAGCCCAGTTTTGTGAATAAGGCTGGATCTGTTGGCTTTGATATTCTTCATAAATTAATAATCCTCTTATAGTGCTTGTTTCGAAATTAGGTCTCTTTTAGCCAAATGGTTTGGCTTTGTAAGAGGTAGTAAATTTCATTCCACTATGGGATCAAAGAGAATATTTTACATTCGTGAGCGGAATAGATATTTAGCATAACTGATTTTTGCAAATTTTATTTATGGATCCTTTTGGTGGTATGCACGAAACAAAAAATCCAAAAAAACATTGGTCTGGAGCATTCATCTGGTTGAGTCCGAAAATCCTTTGGGATTATTTTCCCCATTAAATAATACAAACATTGTTTGCTTTCACATATAATTTGTACACTGAGACCATAGAGATTCGGAAAAACATACTCATCCAGTTGATTTCTCACAAATTATCTCGAGATGTTAGGGAAAAATCTCAGTTTGGTCCAACTACCAAAAATCGTCTCTAGAGCCCCACCAAATCACCGAAGCCTATTCTAATCCTCCAAGAATGTCTTGAGATTCTAGGACATAAACGACTTGGAGTTCCAGCATCTTTTCAAGAGGCAGCTGACCCTGCTCAACACCCTGAGCTGAAAATGCACTTAGAGACCCTTGAAAATAACTTTGCCTTGTGTGAATCCCTAAAATTTTCTTCAGAGACCCAAAAAAAACATCAAAGGACAATTGCCCTGACAAACTCCCCAAAATCATTTATAAGGATCCCGAAAACCACCCTTACGCCATCTTGCTACCAAACACTGTCCCTGCTCGAAATTATTCTTAGAGATTCCAAAATGCAAGAAATTTTGTGCAATCCCGGAATTTGCATCAAGAACTCCTGAAAAGTACCCCTATCCTGACTATCTCTCAAAACTGGCCCTGGACATCTCATAAAACACCTTCGCCTTGTCCGGAATAATTTTCTGACTTACAAGGAAAGTCTTTCAGGTGTCCCTCGCCGATTTGATTATCCCTTAAATATGTTGAAGTACTCGAAAAACTAAGAGACACATATTTTTTCTATCTGCTTATTTAGGTATTTAGGTATTTCTGAACGAAAAACAGCATTGAAGAGGGTAACTACGCCTTCACAAAGATTTATTCATCAAAATTTGAACAATAGTGATACTCGTCAAAAAAATGTTTGAACATAGTGATTTTTCACACCATGAACATCGAATTATAGCAATATTAGTACAACCTAATATTTATGGGTAGTTACCCTCTTCAATGCTGTTTTTCTCTTAAAAGTACCTAAATACCTTTATCCTCTTTTTTGAATACAACACGTATTTTTTCGAATTTCTTCGCTCAATTTTAGAATTATTTGGCTATTTTATACATAATTAGGGGGTGGTTTGCCCCCGTGTATTTCTTTTATCCATGGTGGATGGACTTCGTTTTAATTCCATCGGTATAAATCAAATTTCACAATTTTTATGCATGGGAAGTATATATCATTATAGACAGAAAATAAGAAGCGTTTTTGAGTAGTTACCCCTATGAATAAAAAAAAATTTTGGCGAAACACGTCAACTTTATTCACATACCTTAAAATCAAACAAACTTTGAAAATTATGCTCAGAAGATTTGATTAATAAGGTTATTAATGCGAAAAAACTTATGGGTAATTATACCCTTTTCCATCCTGTTTTTCGCTTGGAAATACCTAAATACCTTCGTTCTCGTTTTTGCATACAACACCTTTGTTTTTTATATTTTTTTTTGCTCACTTTTGAACTTGTTTTACTATTTTATACATAATTAGGGGGTGGTTCACCCCCGTGTAATTTTTTCATTCATGTTGGATGGAATCCATTTCACTTTCATCGTTATAAAACAAATTTCCCAATTTTTTTCTGTATGGATTGTATATATTATCATAGACGCAAGATAAAAAGTATTTGAGGGTAGCTACCCCCAATAATTAAAAAATTTTTTTTTTGGCGAAACAGGTAAACTTTCTTTTCGTCCCAACTGCAAAATATATATTTTTAAAATTTTTTCTATTTATTTGAAAATTCCCAGCACAACTTAAATAATATATAGGGGTGGTTTACCCCCTCAATATATTTTTTTTGTTGAGAAAATTACGTTATTCATCTTTCATCACGAGGAAACTTTTACACTAGGTTTGATCGAAATCAATTTAGTTTTTATACACAATACTATACGATCCACACTTGCGACCCCTATTTTCGAGGGGCTGTTTCACTCCCTTAAACTGTTTTTCCGCAGATAAGAAAAAATATATGTCGCTTAGTTTTTTGAGTACTTCAACATATTTAAGGGAGAATCAAATCGGCGAGGGACACCTGAAAGAGTTTCCTTGTTAGTACACAAATATTTCCAATTTTTAATAGTTTATGTTAATCATAAGTGGATATAAAAAATGCTGAAAATAAAAAAGAATAAGATGAAAAAAAGTAGGATGAAATAGAACAAATTAATCAAATATTGGGATCAACGATTTTGTAGAACGAGAAATGATTGTTAAATTTTTTATTAAAAAAAATAATTCTTTGAAGCTTACCTCTTCTCCCTTAACGTCCCTGTACCGGACCCATTTGCCAAGCCGAGGTCGCCAATATTCTAGAAGGTACGCCTCGGCAAATTCAACGCCCAAGCCGTTTCCAAAACGACCTTGGGTGCCGATAGCGGTGATCATGTGAACGGTGTGAAGGTCAATTTCTAACCACTCCCGAGGCTCTGTGGTTATCTGATCCTTTGGGCACCAGGCACCCCCATGATCCTCAGATCGCATTCTGAAATCACATTTTTTCTATTATTTTATCTTTGCGCATCTGTTTTTTTGAGAATTGAAAATCATGCGCTAGAAGAAAAAAGAATCAAAAAGGAATCATAAATGACTAATCATTCCGTATGATTAGAATCCCTGGAAAAACAGTTCTGGCACTTTTATCAAATAATGATTTAGGGGATATTCTTGGCTGCAAGTCTCGTATTAGAGGCCCCATTATTCCAGATTAATATAAGTCTTCACAAATTTCACGAGAGTGATTTGAAATATTGAGTTGAGGTTAGTTTGCCGATTGGCGAGTGCAGGCAAGGGCGGGTTCATATTGGGAATTCAAACTCGTAGTGCGAGACTTGATGGCAATCTAGCGAACTAACCAACATGGCTGCCGCTCATATGTGCTAGATTAATTAGTTGAAAGTAAATGAGAAGTTGACAAAGATAATATAAATTAAAAGATGTGCCAAGGATGAAGTGATGGCCCACCAATGAATTTATAAACATCCTCACAATGCCAAGAAAAAACTGAAATGTCAAACCGAA
>WSXT02061073.1:0-12641 GCA_011762715.2 Neuroterus valhalla
TCTTTTGGAATTGGTGCATCATTCAGCATGTATACCACGAGCTGGAAACATCCGTGGACCTCAATGATCTGTGGTCCTACTGGCCGTGGGAAGAATTTTTTCGTAAAAATTCTTTCAAACATCTTGATAAAATGAGTCATACTAAAGTTCATAGAAACATCTTTTACTATTCTGAATGGCAACCTTCATACACTGAGTATGGACCTGATATAGAATTTCGTGAGGGTCTGCCTAAATCATCGGATCACTTGAACGATCACCGACCTAAACTCTTAGTGATTGACGATCTCATGAGAGAGGCTTCAAATAATTCATTAATCGATCTCTTCACGAAAGGTAGTCATCACAAAAATCTTAGTGTAGTTTTTATAACGAAGAATCTTTTTCACCAAGGACGTGGACAGCGTGATATTTCATTAAATGCTAGTTATATTGTGATTGTGATTGTGAATCCAAAATTTCTGAAAGAAATTCATTACGATGCTACAGCACTGCCTCATGGTTATTTGCTTCTAGATCTAAAGTAAGCAACACCTGAAAATTGTCGTTTTCGTTCATGTATTTTCCCCTCTGACCCTCATCAACATGTATGCCTGTCTCAGAAGCAGATAAAGAGAAGCGTCGGTACAGCAGAAGTTCCAGTAG
This sequence comes from Neuroterus valhalla, assembly GCA_011762715.2. Lineage (NCBI taxonomy): Eukaryota > Metazoa > Arthropoda > Insecta > Hymenoptera > Cynipidae > Neuroterus > Neuroterus valhalla. Next base: position 646 of record WSXT02061073.1, read on the forward strand.
TGCATCTGTAATGACGATGAAAGGTTATGGTTCGATTAGGCGTAAGGAAGCTGCAATCTTGCAAGCTTTCTGTCATTTATCGGCGGAAGAGCGAAAAACTTTATTACGTACCTCTGATACCAATCTCATACTTTGTATTTGTGAGTGCTCCTTCAATACATTAGCAGAAAACGTGCCTTCGAATACATTGCAAAAATCACATTTGAAGAAATGTGATTTTTAAATTTTGCGGAATTTGTCGAATCGGAATGGTAAAAAAACATAATAGTTCAACGAGGAGGTTTTCTTTCATTTTTATTAGCACCTATTTTAGGAACTGTACTTTCATCATTGATTGAACGATACGTGTAATCTCACAGATATCATTATGGATTACGCCAGAACAATGGAACAGTCTACCGTACAAACTCCCGGTAGACTCCCGTACTCTAGACTTGATACCGAACTGAGTGAAATCTTAAATTCATCTCAGACAAAAGACGAACGTACAAAATGGAAATTGTACAATCAGGTACTACAGCGCTATTTACACTATTTAGGTGAAATAACGAGAAGTAATAACGCAGATACTTCTGGAGAAAATAGCCAAACAAAAAAGAGTAACGAAAGAAAGATCCAGAAAAGAGCAGGCCTACAGTACGATGCAGCGAAAGAGAGTGGTAGTAGTATTAGTAGAAGTACTAGTGGTAGTGGCAGTGGCTCCTGTGACACAGAATACTTTTCCGAACGTATAAAACAAAAATCAGGCGAAGAAGAGAAGGAAGACCTAGAAGTGAATAAGAGAGACATGAAGGCTAGGAGAAAAGTGAACCTTCGAAGGATTACAGCTGACGGAAGTATAATCTGTTTCAGTAAAGCACACAAGCACCTTCGTCTAACCCATTCATATCCATGCACGCCTATACTATGCAAGATCTCAAACGATATTAATATGATCCTGACCTACCAGAATCTTACTCTGGTACTAGACGTCTCTTAAGAAGGAAAAGAGAATCAAAAGCTAATGTATTGCATTGGCTTGAAGGACAAGCTGCGTATACTAAACACAAGCCAAACACGTAAATTTCCCCGACGTCATTATACTGTGTCTTCTTTTGAAAGTGTTTGGGAGGCAGATCTAATTGATATGCGGTCCCTTAAAACATATAACGATAATATTTCATTTGTATTAACTGTGATTGATGTGTTGAGTAAATTCGCATGGGCCGAGTCTATGAAAGACAAGTCTAATTCTTCAGTCATTAGCGCTTTTCGTAGCATTCTCAAAACGTAGTAACAATAGGGTACCTACTTTATCGCAAACCGATAAAAACACAAAATTCAATGGAACATCCTTTCAAAAATTCTTGAGAGATCGATAAATCTTGTATCGTACACCAAGAAATCATGATATGAAAGCGGCTATAGTTGAAAGATTTAATCGCACCTCAAAAGAACGCATGTAGCGTTTCTTTACACATATGCATACGAACGATACATTGACATTTTACAGCAGTTAGTCGAGGCATATAACAACGCCTACCATACGAGTATAAAAATGACACCATCAAGTGTCTCTTCTTAGAGAATGCAGCCCAAGTTTGGACTAATATCAAAAATAAATTTAGGCAGAATGTACGAAAAGCTAAATACCGTATGAATGACCTTGTACGTATCAGCAGAGCGAAAGCCGCCTTTGAGAGGGGTTATGAAGGCGCTTGGTCAGAAGAATTGTTTAAAATTGTGCGCATAGATACGAAACGACAACCACCCGTGTATATTCTACATGATTTGAAAGTGTAACAGTCTGCTAAAAGAAATGTAGTATGAATGTGGTTTTCCTACAATAGATACTTTTCTATGTTAGTCTAGGAAGTGGAATTCGCCCTGGAATGGGACCCACCCTGCAGCCCTTGAGGGCTGCGTCAGTGCTATACATACCTTCGCTACGGCAAGGTTCTGTGTAACTCACCTTTTTGAATAAAGAAAGAATATGGATTTACAGATCCATGTTAGATAATTAAATGAATTGTGTTTTATTGATTAAGGTCTCCAGACCGTCACAAAAGACGAAGAGATTGATGATTTCTTGTATCAAGAAGGATTGAGTAGAGTACGTAAGGACACCGCAAACGACGTTTGTCAGGTTAATGAAATTCTGGAAGTAAAAGGACGCGGGAAAAACGAACGATATTTAGTCAGCTGGATAGGATATCTAGAAAAATTTAACTCCTGGATACCTGCTTCCAACCTGGAGAGCATCAGTTCAGAATAAAGGAACATGTTTACATAGTGTCACCTAGCAATAGCATTATGCTTTTCTTTCCAGAAAATACAACAACACATTTTATTACTCAATTACCATAACGAATGCATCTAAGTAGAAACTGGGCCGTAGCCTTAACAGATATACAAATTCTACAGACACTACTTCATGTACAAAGCCCTCGTGAAAATAAGAGATCAAGATCTTAAGTAAGAACTTATATAGAAATTGCGCAAGAAATATCAAAAGAACCATATTAAGTTCTTATGAAAGTTCTTGCAAGCGGTTTTCAATTTTCATGGTTATGAATACGCAAAGTTCTTGTACTAGAATTCATATAAGGAAATAGATATACTTTATATATAAATATACCCAAGTAAAAATTTCACGATATTTGCTTTTGATCCCGCCCAATCGATTCTAGTTAATTTTAATGCCTATTTCAATCGTGACCCTACCAAGGAGGTCATATATGGCACTCATGAGTTTTGAAACCAGGCAGTTCGGTGGCTGGGTATATTTATATATAGAGTATATTTATTTTCTTATACAATTTCTTGTACAAGAACTTATCCGTGATCATAACTATGAAAAACGAAAACCGCTTGTAAGAACTTCCATAAGAGCTTACCATGTTTCTTTTGGTATTTCTTGCTCAATTTCTTACATTAGTTCTTACTAAAGATCCTAATCTCTTAATTACACGAGAGAGGTCATCTATGCAAAATTATGTAACGCTCATGTCTAATTCATCAGTACTCAAGCAAACTAGCAGCGAACATCCCAATGTGAATATTACAATAATACAGGAAAAACAGTTAGAAGACAAAGAAGTCGATATAGTATCAAGTGCAGTTATGCCAGGTGTTTATACAAACATCGAAGAGTTGCTTGAAGAAATAAATTCTAGCACCTGTATGAAAGGTCATTTGAAAATCGCACGTACACGTGGTGGACACATTAGAGTTGGACGAATATGTGATGATTTAGATCTTGATCATCATTTTAAACTCTCTCCTCCAGTTGCATACATTTTAGGTTCTTCAAGATGCTCATAGAATGATAAATACCGTGGTAATGGCTTACTTAATATTATGTTTGTATATACTGATATTTGTGAACCGTATATTACAGGAGATGTACAAACTCCGTTATTACGTATAGTTCCAATAGAAACTGAACATTATACGCACGGATCTACCAAAGCGTACCCTTTTCCCCAGCCAAATATATTCCTCTCCTAAATACCAATTTTCAAACAAACGAAATCGATATAAGAGATCACCAGGGTAATTCGATTCCATTCGAATACCGGACGTTGACTGTGACGTTCGATTTCAAACGTAGTGACTGAGTGATTTTCTTCATCATCAGGAGAAACAATGTCTTATTATGAAGATCATTTTGATGTGCAGACCGGAGGCTCACGGCGCTTAGGAATAGAACACGTTTACACAGGCGCGTCTTTCCAGGAAGGTCACGGTACAGGCAGTTTTTTAGGAGGATTATTTCGAAGAGTCTTGCCTCTGTTATCAAGAGGAGCAAAAGCAGTAGGGAGAGGAGTGTTGAAGACAGGAAGCAACATCGCTACTGATGTGCTTAAGCGAAAAACCCCTCTACTGGAAGCTTTCCGAACCTTATACGCGTCAAGCTAATAAAAATTTGAGAAGAAAAGCAGAGGAAAAACTGAGTAATCTCATGAAAGGGTCAGGATATAGTCCTACGCAGCGTAAAAGAATCGCTCAATTATTATCTGGTCGTATATCAGGTAACACTACCAGACAACGAAGAGTAAAGAGAGCAGGAGGAGGTTTTGGGAAGAAGAAGAAAAATTATCCCAGAATAAAGAAAAATTCAGCAGCGAAGAAGAAGACAACAAAGAATAAGAAAAAGAAGAATAAGGTTAGATCAGTTGCTGAAATTGTTGAATAGTCTTGAATCACGGCTTTTCCACATTCTCATTCGTGCGAGTGCATGAGATCGGAACTGGAACTCTTTTCATTACCACCCACTCAAACCACTATAGAACAAGCAAGTTGGATACACTATAAGCCCATTTCATCTCTCACAGATTCGGCACCCATCGAATTTGTAGTTCAGGGTAGTGGTGATGAATACATTGACCTCGCTCATACTATGTTAAGTACACGAGCGCGTGTTCTTCCTCTCACGACTCCTGTAGCTAACGCTATACTGGGGAACTACCCGATGATACTACTCCTGGGACTATAAACAATATTTTACAGTCTATGTTTAATCAGGTAGATGTTTACTTCAACGAAAAACTTGTTTCGCCGACAAATAATGCATATGGTTACAGAGCATATATCGAGACACTTCTCAATTACAGTCCTGATACTAAAGAAATCACATTTGACTACTGCTCTATGGTACGATGACGCAGCTGGTAAAATGGATGATATCTCTACAGACGGTAATAAAGGACTACAGAAACGCAAAGCATATACATCAGGTGGAAAGATTTTTGACTCCCTTGTCATCTTCATTGTGATGTTTTCAACCAAGAAAAAATTCTGCTTAATGGCGTGGAAGTAAGATTACGTCTAGTAAGGGCACGTGACTCTCTCTCTTTTTGGGGCGTCTAACACACATAGACTTCATATTTTGGAAGTAACTCTACTTGTTTAGCGTGCAAAAATTAATCCTGGAATACTACTAGCTCATGCAAAGGCCCTTTCCAAGTCTACAGTAAAGTATCCCTCAACAAGAGTAGAAATCAAGGCCATCACTGTGCAATCAGGAATTCACGGACATACAATCGATAATGTGATACTAGGACAACTCCCTAAGAGGATAATTATAGGATTCGTCGACAGCAAAGCCTTCAATGGTGACTTTGGGTCAAATCCTTTTAACTTTCAAAATTATAAGATCAATTATTTATCGCTATATGTAGACGGAGTTAAAGTACCTTCAAAAACAATACAGTCCAATTTCTCGCAAGACAAACTCTTTGTAAAGCATATCACATACTTGTCTCAGGTACAGGTATACATTTCCTTAATGAAGGCAGTTCAATTCCAAGATCATACTATGCTAATGGTTATTGTCTATTTGCATTTTACTTGACTCCTGATCTATCTGCAGATGATAATGGGCATTGGAACCTAGTGAAACATGGAAGTGTACGTATTGAAGTACGTTTTGAAGAAGCACTCGCCAGCACTGTAAATTGTATAGTATACGCTGAATACAATAATATTCTTGAAATTGACTCATCGCGTCAGGTTGTGGTGGATTTTAGGGCTTAATAAAAGCCGTTCGTTCTGTACGGAGCATCTCAATAGTATTCGGAGCTTACCACACCTAGTATCATTGAGTTCTCTTCTATTCTTTCTTTTCTGATTATGGATTATTGAAATCTAAGGATTCAGAAATGCTGAGGAACGATTTATACCAAAGGAAATAGCCATACTTGCTCTTTCTAATGATTATCTCGGACATTGGATAGTTATTGCACCACAGTCTTGTAGACAATTACCTAAATTAAAATCGTACAGCTGGAAAGTAATTTTCTTACTAAAAGGTTCCACGGTATTGAATGGCAAGACGGCGCTTCTGTATCTTGTCAAGTATATTCAGACTTGAAGGAAATAGCAAGAACAGCTAATCAAATCTACACCACAGGCAAAGAGAAAGTAGAATTTCTAGAAAATCTTTGAACGCGTTGTATTCAAAATTTGGAAAGTCTACGCGAGTATCCTTCTTATGCAGAATTAGAGTATGCACCCACTTATTGTATCCATCATGGAGCAAGAGAAAAAACATCATTAAAATGTGCTTTGAATAATGCTTTCCGATTGAAAAAATGGTTACTGCAAATTATACAACGAAATACACAGCATATAAGGAAACAGCAAAACTTTCGCAAACAAAGCAGAAGAAACAGTCAAAGCCTAAGGAAGAAGAAGGAAGAGAAGAAAAAGTTCAAGAAGCCCATATCTCCACAGACAAGGGAATAAGTGATGAACTCTCTAGAGTTACCCCGTATGCTTCGTTGCGTAGCCCAATGTCGCACGGTTGGTGTTTTTCCAGCAGACAAGATTCCGACGGTTTGGATGAAACCTGCGGCTCTAATTGCTAATATTGATATTCACACAAAACCAGGGGCATACTGAATAGCTATGTACGTAAATTCCGATGGTAAGGGCTATTATTTTGATAGCTATGGATTACTTCCGATAGTACCGCAACATAAAAATCGCCTACGTAAAAATTGTACTATTTCTTCATGTAACACTAAGCGTTTGCAGAGTGATTTCTCCACAGTGTGTGGTCAATACTGCATTATTTTTCTTCATCTCATAAGTAGTGGGATCAATATGAATCAGTTATGTTCATTATTCACATCCGATGCGGATGAGAATAATAAAATTGTTGACGAATATCATAATTCATTTATAAATAAATATCATCGGCGCGGGAGAAAAAACTTCCAGGATAAGCTCAATGAAAACGGAACGACGATTATACAAACATGTTCAACAAACATGTTCAGTTTCTTGTTCATTGTATACCCTCTCCCCTACTTATTCCATAATCCACTTCACGAATAAGAGAAGAGTAAGAATATCAGTCATGAAATTTAAATTATTTCAGAATAAACTTTAGGAGCCATCTACTGTCAGAGCTATAATTTCAAACAATAAAGCTAGAGGACCAGATGCCTACGAACAATGGAGAGGGGACGCTTCTTCTCATTCCATTTCTTCATTTATATTGTCTGAGGAAAATTCGTCAGTCTTGCTCACATCCTTGCCTAGCTAGGAAGCAAGATCATCATTATGGATCCTCAAGATACAATCCTACTCTCCACTCTCTATCGTCTAAATAATTCATATACAAAGTTGGCTATTGTAGGATTACAACTTAAAGCACCACTTAATGGAGACAGCAATACCATAGGACATTTCGTACCTGTAGTTAAGCTTGTCAATAAATCTTTCCAGGGACATGCTTTTGACATTGATGCATGGACGAAACTTGCTTATGTCATGGATGATATAAAGGCCCAGATAAAAATGTGCTCGCACAGTGATGGCGTGTTGACTCGCACGCGTGCGAAATAATTCGCACGCGTGCCTTCACCTGAGCAGACAGATGTGTCCGCAATAGAGGTTCATTTCACTCGCACGTCATGGCGGGTCGCACGCGTGAAGGTCAAATGCGAGTCTTTAAATTCTCGCAGAATTTGAAATTTCTAGTTGGAATTGATAAAAATAATACTAATAATAAATAAACAAATAATTGCACACAAGAAGATTTTATTTTTTCATGGAATTTCCGTAACCATACACAATGCGAAATCATTATTATAAAGCGATATAAAATTTATTCTATTCTTTTGTGATTTATGATAATGGAATAGAGTCTCATCTGGTCATTTATCTTAAATTTACAATAACCTTCATCAGGTTTCATGACATGAATAGTGTAAAAATAACAAAGTTCCCTTTGAGATTCGAGACAAGACCTTATAGATATACAAATTTTCAAAGTCTGATTCCAGTTATTCGATTTTTATGGAAAAAAACCCAATTCGAAGAAAATCTGTTCTCGATCCATCCCAAAATAAAGTAAATTTAACTTCATATATACATTTCTTTCGAAGAAACGAAGATTTAAGACCACAAACAATGCAAGATTATTATTATAAAGCGATATAAAATTTAATAATCAAATATAACGTATTATTAACATTTGGTTTGTTGCGTTTTGAATAGTTTGGCTCAGAACATTTGTTTTTCTTCTTCGAAATCGTCAGGCAATGGGAAAGTTGCTATTATTATTTAAATCAAAAAGTTGTAATGATATCTTGAATAAATTTGTAAATTTGAAAGGTCTAATCCGGGCTATGGAACAAATTACGCTCTTTTTATGCATATTTTCATCAATTGTAGGCAATCTAGTCTATATTGCATTTTTTGTATTCTATTCTTTCGTGATTTATGATAATGAATTAGTCTCACCTAGTCATTTATATTAAATTTACAATAACCTTGATCAGGTTTTATGACATTAATAGTATAAAAATAACAAAATTCACTTTATCAGTCGAGAAAAGACCGTATAGATATACAATTTTTCAAAATCTGATTCCAGTTACTCGATTTTGATGGAAAAAACCCCAAGTCAGGTGTACCGTTGTAATGAAATCTCCAAAATAACAAGAAATTGATGGTCATTTGTCGGTCTATAAAAATCAAAACGTTCCGAAACTTCCACAGTGAAAAATATAAAAAAGAATTTTGGAATTATATAAAATTCTGATTTGGAACAATAATTTTTCGAAATCTAACAAAGCAGATTTTTTGGATGATCTTTAAAATCTCCAGACGTCACTAAAGTATGCTAGAATATCTGGAGGCACTTGGAATCAACAAAATTCATTTGATTCTATTTGAATCCTTCCGTCTCTCTTCCTGCCTTTTTTGCAGTTTTTCCTCTTCGTTTGAAGTCATACACGGAATCCCATGGTTGAAGAGCTTAATAAAATCAAAGCCCATACTAGCTAGGAAAGCTTCGAAAGCTCTTCGATTAACAAGGGGACCTTCAAGTCACCTTATTTTTGTTCTGGTCGATACTATCCTCAGTGATAGACACCTACTAGAGATTTTCAGAAGAATCAGGAAGGCGCAATTTTGGACCATTTGCGAGAAAAATGCATTTGAAGAGTTGCGAGCGGATGGTCGTTGAGCTAGCGTAAATGTATTTTCAAGCACCTGGTAGCTCACCCGGTAAGGCGTTGAACTGATAGTTGTAAGGCTGTACGCTCGATTCTCGCTGCCTGCACTTTTTTTTGAATGCAAAACTGTTTATTCATTTATTTCCTAATCATTTTTATTCAAATTATAATTTTGCTAATTTTTGAAATGAAAAGCCTGTTTTGACCATTTATTATCTCTCGTTTGGAAAGTTGTGTCTTCTCTTTTAAATTATTAATTATTTCATTAATTGCAGTATTTATATTTTTAATTTAAATTAGGAAATAAGTGTTTCAAACGAAAACTGCGATACTTCGTAATCCTGATGATACATATGTATAATAATTATGCAGAATAAATGTTACTGTAGGTTAAAAAATGTTATAAAGATAATTGGCTATCATTCCTGTGTTTCATTTTTGGTATCTTGTATAAAACATTTTGATTCCGTGCCATTTTCGTTTGAAACACTTATTTTCTAATTTAAATTAAAAATGTAAATACTACAAATAATTCATTAATTAACAATTTAAAAGAAAATACACACCTTTCCAAACGAGAGATAATAAATTGTTCAAACAGACTTTTTATTTTAAAAATTGTTAAACAATCATTCAAAATTATAATTTTATTAAAAATTATTAAGAAACGAATGAATAAACAGTTTCGCATTAAAAAAAGAAGTGCAGGCAGCGAGAATCGAGCGTGCAACCTTGCGACTATCAGGTAAACGCCTTACCGGGTGAGCTGCCAGGTGCTTGAATTGACGCTAGCTCAACCACCATCCGCTCGCAACTCTTCAAATGCATTTTTCTCAAAAATGGTCCAAAATTGCGCCTTCCTGATTTTTCTCAAAAAACCTCTAGTAGGTGTCTATTACTGAGGAGAGTATCGACCAAAACAATAATTAGGTGACCTGAAGATCCCCTTGTAAGTGGTCGTAGATATATGTAGAAGTTGTATGACTGTTATTTGTTCCTGTAAAAAAATTTGAATTATAATTAAAGATCGATATGATTCACCTGTATATGATTGATAAAAGCGAGGATTTCTTCAAGTACTTGTTTATTTCCTTGTCGAAGGAGAAAACCGATAAACTAAACTGTACGAACTGTACCCTCAAGTTCTGATAACACTTCTTGAAAATCTGTGAAGAGGAGTAGTTCCAAATTATTTGATCCTCGAGAAATACAACTAGGTGTCGAAGTTCTTCCGTATCTTTAAAATTACAAATTTGACCGCTTTTGAGACTTCAGATTTCTTGACTTCGAGGTTAGGTTAGCATCTTTTTTTAACAACATATATCTTTCAAAGCACATTTTTCTATAACGTTCTCAAAAATTGAGCATTCAAACAAGATCAGGATAATAGAGATTTTAGAATTATTCTCAAAATTAATGATTACAACGCACCTAACCAAAAAACCGGAATTTGCGAAGATGGACTTACCGCCGGGAATAACTTTATCCCAGTATTCGTAATCCAAGGCCTTGAGTTTTCTGCGAATCATTTTATCTTTTTTGTAACTGCGACTTGAAAAATGAATACAAAAAATTACTATTTTCGAATACGATGCACGCGAGCATCACTCCTTGAACACAAAACTACTTCACTGACGCGTCTGCGCACTATTCCGCTAGACTTAACAACTAAGCGCGCTTTTTAAATTGCCCATTTGATCTTGTAATTAAGATTCTGATACTCGTGTATATATTCAAACCGAATAAATAACAAAGATGCATATGACAGTATAACAGACTAGATAGTATTTCTATAATACATTCACATATGTATATAATATATCAACGCCTCCTAATCACACTGTCCCTTCTCGGAGCAGCATAAACATATGCACGTATCTTCTAACGCTTCATTCACAGTCAGGTATGTTGGCGCGTTAAAAACAGAGTGTCATATTTCTGATACGCAAGATCAGAGACGCGTATGTCGTTACCACAGAATCATACTCACGTATCGTATACGTAAATCGTATACGTGAGTATGATTCTGAGGTACTCTCAGACGCGTCTCTGATCTTGCATATCAGAAATATGACACTCTGTTTTTAACGCGACAAAATACGTGACTGTGAATGTAGCGTTAGAAGATACGTGCATATGTTCATGCTGCTTATCTGGGGGATTACTTTTCCAAAAATATACAACGCAAGATGCCTGAAAGGTTTGCCTTTGGTCCGTATGTACTCGTCTATACATACCCATGATTGTAATGCAGGCCAAGACTTTCCGGTACTTACACGCATTTAGGAACTGTATAAACGCGGGTGTGCATCAATTACGAACTCTTGTGCCTATTCTTGAATCGTGTGCTAATTCTCTAGTGCATCATCTTCTTCCTGAATTTACTAATATCAGTCTGTGCAAAAATTAAATGAAAAAATTTATCGCTATGGAAAAACTGCCATCTTCCAAAAAGAAAATGTTTGGAAAGTTGTACAAGATTCAAGTTCTGTTGAACAGTTAGAAGCTGAAATATATTATGTAATTATACATGAATTTTTCACTCTTTATAATATAGCATTTGCGAACACTTTGAAATCAATAACTTCTAGACAAACAACACCTTTTTACCCTCCTATGTAATATGAATATGTTATAATAATGAATCATCTACTTTTATATGAAAATATAAAAAAGTGTTCTACGTACTCATTTACCTACTACATACCATACCTATTTTCTCGACAGATTAACTTCTTATAAGAAAAAAGAGAGAAAAAGAGGGAGTAGGAGGAAAGAATCATATTCAAATATCATGGAAAAGAGAGAAGAAGAAGAAGAAGAAGAAATGGGTGAAATCAGTTCTGCATGATAGACACTGTACGTGTCGATAAGAATGTATCTTCAATATCGCTGTCAAGCTGTGACATGATCAAAGCCACTTGAGGCAGACAGCGACTAAGTCAACCGTGCCTTACTGTCACTATAAGAAGTCCCCACCTCACCCCGGAAGTTTTTGTACATTTTTTTCCTTGGTTTGCAAGTTAATAAAGATTTATTATATAT
>WSXT02061084.1:0-12641 GCA_011762715.2 Neuroterus valhalla
ACCAATGTGGGCTCACCACACCCACGACTGGTTCCTATCGGCTGTCCGCGACTGCTTATTCTTGTATTCGCAGTTAATCTCAGGGGTGTTCAACCTCAGGAGCCTTTCCTCTATCCGCAACCTGGGGACGCGCTACGTAGTGGTGATATTCCCATATCACCTTATATCAATGCAGTTCATTGGTTAAGAGTAAAAAATCGGTGGAAATACGTTATGGTTACCAACATTTAGTGTATTCTTAGCTCTGAGAATACCCCTGTTCTTTCACGAATCATTCCAACATGCAGACAGTGTTCGGAGATGCGATGCCAGAAGAGACAGGAACTTATTGTACATCGCCACATGTAGAACTTTGACATATTTTAATCCTTTCCCTGCTCTTTTGCTAACCTTTGGAATTCTTTTCTTACCAATATTGGATCCTTTGATTGCCTTGCTACGTTTAGAATAAGCCTAGCTACATTTAATAGAATTTTCATCATTTATTGTCCGAAAAAACGTCACTTATATAAAATGAGTATTAATTCAATAGTAAATCGTCTTTTTCATAGTTCTTTATTCCTTTTGTTTCTATTATCATCTCCATAATAATATTATCTTATCTTATTTTAATTCTATTTTAAATGATTGATGTATTACCATTACTGTACTTACTTTTTTTTTGTCAATAAGGTCAGTCATGATAATGTTTCGGAAAAGAAGAAATCTTGAAGTAGTAGGTGGATTTATTACGTATTACGGCCATCATTAAAATAAAAATATGAATGAAATAATATGAAAGTTACAATATTGAAATTAATTATAGTTAATGTGAAACGAAGAATGTGTCAAAAATATCACAAACGTTGAAATTGAAGTTTTTTCGATAATATGTCACAGAGCGAAGTCAAGTTTAAAAAATCGATGTCATCAGAAGTTAAAGAATAATAGTATAGAGTCAAAATTGAAGTCTCGAAATATATTGGAGACTTCAAATACATGATAGTTGCATTATTAACAAAATTTTTTGATGAAAAGACGTTTCGTGGTTAGGACGGACGAACAGAAAGTAAACAGCTGAATTCTTCATCATAGAAGAAGAGAAATATTATTTTATAATGCTTTGATGAATTGTGTTTATAAAAAGAATTTCTGTCCGTAAATATAGTGAGGGGTTAAGAAATTGGTTCATAAAAATGAACTCAATAATAAGTCTTTGGTGAGTGTTTTCTTCAGTAGCTAAAATTTTTATATAATTTAACTCAAAATAGAAGTAATGATCGAAATTCCAAGAATCTTGTGCTAACGCTGTATCAAAATTACCAACTTCACAATCTCTCTATATTCAGGAGTTCTAGTTCTCAATCTCCTGCCAGTTTCACCTACATAAACCTTATTGCAACATTTGCATTTCATTGAATAAATAACGTCAGATAAGTTTTCAAAGGAATCATTGTCCTTTTTCTTTGATGAATAATTGTCTTAAGTATTTGTGTTTTTAAAATAAATTGCAATATTGGATTTTTAATCGAATTTGTTAATCGTTCTGATAAACCTTGAAGGTAAGGTTAAGTAACTTTTAGATCAAATTATTTATGGTTATCAAGACAATTATTACATTCTTATCAGAGAAGGTATTAGATTCGTGTAAAAATTGACCTCCCCGCCTCCCCATTTTTGTCAAATGTCCACGTTTTCAGACCCCCTGAACCCAGGAAAATAGTTTCTACGGATGTGTCTGTACGTGAGTATGTATGTATGTATGTATGTATGTGTGTGTATGTGTATGTGTGTGTATATGTATATGTATGTATATATGTATGTATGTATGTATGTATGTGTGTATATATATATATTATATATATATGTATGTATGTATGTATGTATGCATGTATGTATGTCCATCTGTCTTTGAGCCCGATCACTTACGAAAAAACGAATCTATTTTATTGGCCTTTGCTACACTCTTTTAGTGTCAAAAACTGAAGGTCAAGTTCGTGAGCAAGTTATTTTGGATGAAAACTCAAAAAGTTGGAGCATTTTGAAAATTTTAGACTATTTTTCCAAGACTGAAAAATTTCAAGTACGGCTTTCTAAAGTAAGTAATAAGTGAAAAAATTTATCGTTTTGACTTTTTTTGACGAAAACAAAAATGTCAGAGTTATTGCATTTTCAAAATTCACAAATATAAACATAAATGAGGGTTTTTTGCTGAATAATGCAAGATATAAAAAAAAGGTAGAGAACAAAAATGTTTCTTTTCGGAAGCCCTTCAAGATCGTGGATACAACTTTTTGCATTTTCTCAGGAAATCGAAACTTCCCATTTTAATTGCACAAAATATAATTAAAAATAATCTGTGAACTCGATAACTTTGGAAAGAATGATAATTTTCGATCGTGCTTTGGCACCCATTTTGAGGGACCATAAATACAAGTCGAGTTCACTAACCAGCTATTTTGGATGAAAAATCAAAGAGGAGAGGAGCATTTTTAATATTTTTTTGGACTCTTTTTTCCGAAATTCAAAAACTGCAAGTACGGGTTCTTATAGCAGGTAAAAAGTGATATAATTAATCCTCATGATTCTTTTTGATTAAGAAAAAATTGTCGAAGTTGGGGCATTTTCAAAATTCAAAAATATAAACGAAAATGAGAATTTTTAGCCAAGCAACGCAAGATAAGAAAAAAAGTTTGAAGAAAAAAATGTTTCTTTTTGGGAGCCCTCCAGGATGATCTTTACCAATTTCCGAGTTTTCTCAAAAAATCGAAATTTCAAATTTCGTTCGCACAAAAAATAATGAAAAATGGAAAGATTCATTTTTTGGTCAAACTATGCAAGGTACGGAAAATATAAACTAAACTTGTAGTAATAAAATATATACACTCAATTTGTGCACCAAAAAAAGCGGTGCACTCGAGTTGGTCCCCGCGGTCGAAAACGACCGTCTGTAACACTCGAGTTGGTCCTCGGTTCGACCCAAACCTCGGGTGTCCCTTTTTTCTTCTTCTACCCCTACCATACCAAACTAGACACACAAGTTGGTCCGAGCGCTTACTCCAGAACCCTCTACCCTTCTTTGATCTTCAACAACAAATACAAGATATAAACCTTATAAAAAATGAAAAAAAGAAGCTTTTGGAAAATTGACACAAGCTTAGAAAAAATCAAATCGACACAAGTTCATTACCAGCAAAATATCTTCAAATGTGCTATCAATTCCTTTAACAGGATATGTAGTTTTCACTTCAATCAGGAAAAATAGATATGAAAATGAAATAATAAAATTTTTTAAAAAATGACTAAGGCTAACATAGAAGATTGATAGAGAAGAGTTTTTCACCCGAGAAATATCTGTAAATTTGCTGTAATTTTTCCTATTGGACACGTAGTTCTTCTTTCAATCGTAAAAAATAAAACTTAAAATTGAATTTCTAGAAAGACTACACAACATATGAAAAAATTAGGCAACAAAACATCTCTATACCGTTTACGCAAGCTTTGATCGAGTGCGCAGCACAAGACACGTGATGAGAATGTATTCGTTAAAGCCGGAGAAGCTTTACCAAAAGAGAATTCACACTCATCAAATTAGAGTAGTCGAAGTTTCGCTTTTGAGTGTCACAAGCTTTATCTATAACTGTACACGGAGAAAAAAGGAGTGTTAAACTTTGAGTGTCAAAATATTAATGGTCAGTTTGATCTTCCAGAGTGTATCATGTACGATCCATGATTTTTTCTCTTCAGTTAGAGAGACTCTTTTTTATGTTCAGCTGAACCATCTGCGGAAAATCAGACTCATTTTCAGAGATGATCGGATCCACACTCTAGGTTGTTGAAGTTGGGTATATTGATTTTACTCGTTTTGACCATTCCAGAGGGTGAAGCCCACTATCTAGGATACGGAACTTACACTCTGGGATAGTCAAGTAAACCATCTTCAATTTGTGTGTTGCGCATGCATGTTGAAAGAGGCGCCATGTTTCACAAAGGACTCCAGGATCGTCAACTTTACACTCTAGATAGTGAAGCTAACCTTTAAATTTTGACACTCCACGGATTGTGCGTTACACCATCTAGCGTGCTATCTCATAGTTGAACCTGAAACATGGTCAATCTTACACTCTAGATGGTAAGGTTGATTATCCATTTTTCTCCGTGTAGGGAGGTGAAAAGGCCGAGCGTGAAGCGCGAGATCCAAAACACGCGTTGGCCCCAGGCGCGCGCAATCCCGCGAGCGAAGCGAGCTGCGCGCGAAGCGCGCGACGAGATTGTGCCCACGCGGCGGGCAATTTTGTTTCTTTATTACTATTATCATAAATTTCATGAATGTGTTCATTAAGTAAATTAAGCGGATAGCTGTTACGTGATAGTGTTTCGTTTAGTTGTTTCAGATTTTCTTTTCTAAATTTAATGTAGCTGCAAACAGAAATGATTAGATGAGAAAATAAGAGACTAATAAATGATCAATGTGTTTTTCGGTTAAAAACTAACAATAGTGTAGTAGCAGAAGCATATGCCCTCTCCAAAGTTCATAAACCTAATTTGACTTGGAGACTAATTGTTTCTATTGTTGTCTTGCTTTAGATTGCATTGAAAAAAGCTTATTTCAAAACAGAATTCAACAAAATCGAAGGAAAAGGAAATCTTGATTGCTACTGTACCAGTTTCCAATGGTACTCTCTTCTCCTTTAATAATGAACTTTATAAACAAATTTCGGGTTACCCTAAGGGATCGCCTTTATCACAAGTTGTTTCTTACTTGGTTTTACAAAACGCGAGAATGGATCTCTTGAATCAAAAAATTTTAAACCTATTTTATATAAACGTTATGTCGATGATGTTCTCGCGATCATTCCTACCGACAAAATTGAAATTTTCTTGAATTTATTTAATAGTATCGAAGAGTGCATAAATTTTACTCACGAAGTGGAAATAAATAATGTTATCAACTATCTTTATTGACAAATTATAAAAACTCCAAATGGTGAAATATTAACAAATTATTACAAAAAGCCATCTTGGTCTATTTACACTTATTTATGAAAGAAAAAGGACAGTGACTCCTTTGAAAACTCATGTAGCGTTATTTATATAATAAAATGCAAATGTTGCAATAAGGTTTATGTACACGGAAAGAAATTTGGTACACCAGCGGCACTTATAGGAAAGATTGAGAACTAGAACTGCTGAATATAAGAGAGATTGTAAAGTTGGTATCAGTGGACATAAAAATACAAGTGATAACGTGGTAAAATTCAACCATATTGTAAACGATATCTTCACGCAATTCTGCACGATTTCTTCAAAATCACAACATGTGCTGTTATCCAATTCACATGGGGGGCGAGGGGGACGTATAAAAGCAGAAAGATGGGGATTTTACCAGAATTTTGTAATTCCACTCTTATACGCTTGAAGTTTGCTGTTAAACAAAATAAATTGACGGGCGGCCATCACTCATCAGCAACGCCCAAAAAAAATGTGTAGAATTGAATAGTTTTTGACTAAATATCCGTAAAATTCCATACTAAGATTTTTTTCACTTGAATAATTTCATTTTTGGAGGGTTTAGAATTGAATGTGCTTTAAACGAGAATTGAAAAATGAATGATTCCGAAGTATATAAATCTCTGATTTCAAAATAGTAGAAATTAAAATTCTGTAATTTCTGATTGGAAGCGTTCAAACTCAAATAATTGCAGATCACAGTTCTCAAAACAAAGACTTCTCCAGATGGAGTTGGTTCAAATTATTTTGAATTTATGATGTGTTAGGAAAGAAACATTTTTCAGCTCAAAGCGTTCACAATTTGAGAATATGAATTTTTCTTATTTAGTTTTTATTTCCATCAAACTGCTTAGAATTATATTTTGTGATTTTTATTCTCCGCCGGCTTCCGAAAAGTGTTCTAAAAATTTTGTCGAGCTGACATTTTAATTCTCTCGAAGCGCTTTTTTACGCAGCATGATGTTAATTGTTCGAAATTTTTAGCAGCAACAATTTGTTTCCCGCTATATGACGTATGCTCATTACCCTACGAATGATACAACACTTTTTTTGGAAATTTATTTTTACTTTTCCCCGTTTTCACTCTACAACAAAACGACTCACCTCATTTTTGGCTTTTTTGATAACGTTGGCTTCCCATGCACTGACGTTTCTTTTCTTTTTTTTTCGCCCGGATTTCCTTCCATTTTCTTCTGATCCATTTTAAAGCGCACACAAAAATAACTTCAGAACATTGAAACCCGTTTGGAGACTTTTTCACCGTAAAAATTTCAAAACAAAGGCATGAGACGGTTTGTTTACATTCCTTATTACTGAAACGAAGGAAACGAAATAGAGGATGGAAAAACTTGCACAGCGAAAAATATTTTCATTTTAATTTATTTCCTAATTGACTGGAAACAACAAAATATTCTAAAATATAAAGAAGTCGATTTTCTATTAGAGACAGGCCAGAGTACTAACGTTGAGAAATCTGCTAACGATGCAATCGTATACGGCGTTGCCTGTTTTCTTACAAAATGGATATTTCCGTCAATTTTCAATGAATCGACCTCAAAATTTCCAGAAATCTTCCTCTGATAGTAGGGAACAAATGTCCTACTGGAAGTTGTTTCAACTTTGAAGTCCACTCGATACTTTTCTTCGTCGAAGCTAAGAAAACGTGCTTACCGTCAGGTCTCCGATTGCAATCAACTATTTTTGAACAATCGGCATTTTTTACTTGTTTCTCCGCATTGTAGGTATTGCTAGAGTATAATTCATGTGTATGCCAAAAGTCAAAATGTTTCAATGATATTTGTCTGAGTGCAGACGATTTATGTTTAAAAAAATAATTGAATTTGGCAACTTTCTAAAACCACTTCTTCATTTTTATTATTAAAAATTTGTATCTGATTTTAAAACTCTGGATGAGAAAAGGTTCCATCTCGTCATTCTTTACAATTACGTATTTAAAAAAAATCAATTTTCTGAATTAAAAAATTTCGATATCACAAGAAGTTTGGACAATACTTTTTAGCTGTCTCGAGCGCTCGGACCCTTTTCGTTTCCGGCAACTCAATTATATCTTTCTTCGTCTATGATGTAAAATTTTAAAAATTTGATTCTTGAATTTAGTTCCATGCGTTCCTTCATCAATGATTTATTTGAAAACCTGCCTGCATGTATTCAAACACGTACTATGTTTCTATGTATCAGCTGTTTATTTTCTGTTGGTTGGTCCTAACCGCGAAAAGTCTTTTCGACAAAAAATTTGTTTAACAATGCAGCTATCATGTATTTGAAGTCTCTAATATATTTCGAGACTTAAGTTATCACTTTTTACTATAATTTTGTAACATTTAACGACATCGATCCTTAAACTTGACCTAGCTAGCTTCACTGTTTGTGATGTTTTTGACAGAGTTTAAAAAAATATTCTCATTGACTAAGGTAATTAAAATAAAAACAAAATTTTCGAGTTAAAAATGTCTTTTGGCTTCGTGTTATTTTTAATGTTATGGTGACCGTAAGGCGTTATAAATCCACCTACAATTTCAACAAAATTATCGGTCAAAGAAAAGGATTTTGTAAATCTTAAGATTCTCGACATAATTTTGCAATATTTTGCTTCAAGATTTATTTTTATTTAAAAGCTTATTATTACTAAACACATCATCATATTAGCCATATCATCATTGAAAGGATATGGCTATACATAATTGTTTGCATCAATAAGCCCTCTGTCGAAGGTCAACACGTCGATAGTTTATCTTAATCAATCATAGACCAGTATACCAAAATCATTACATCGTCCTATTAATTTTTTTACTTGTTCAACACCATTCAAAATTATTTATGAAACGTCTTGTTCGAAATTTAACCGCATCCTACTGTTCAAGTTTAAATTATTTATACAATACAGGTCAAAATTGTTGACTGAGTTAATGAACAGGCCCCTGGAAGGATAAACAAAACAAGAAAATATTTGCATCGAGAACTGTTTTTGCCATTTACACACAAAAATGAACCCTATGATGCTAGTGCATTTATAACCTGAAAAACAAGGAGGCTATGATATTTCAATATCCTATTTCAAATTGAATCGTAATCCCTGAAAAAAAAAGAACATCTGAATAAGTTATACAACCCGAGAGCATTACAGGTGGCCTACTTCACATAAATGTATTGACAGAACTCCGCAAATCCTTTCCTGGTTTCTTCTCTGTACTAGAATATCCGTAATCAAATATGCTCTTTGAATGTTGTATTCCAAGAAATATCATATTTTATTACATTTTCTGAATGCATTTTCTGCTTCTGAGTATAAAAATAATATTGTAAATGTTATGGAAAAAATATGAACTCACTACTCAGCATTATCTGATATTTCAATAAATTGTTTTCAGGATATGGAATATGATATAGAATGGAGAATATTGGTGCGCGTGTACCGAATAATAGGGGAACTATATGGGCTACTCGTTCTTGCTGTGAGGGACACGCGTTCCTTTATTTTCCATATTAATGCTAATTTTAAACATAGAATTCACCCCAAGGATCATGCACTCTGACATTCACTAGAAAACGTGGAAATAGTTCCAGAGAACATTGACATCCTATCTGTAAATGACTGTATTCTCAAAGCAAATGGCATTTGGTTTGAAATTATCCATTCCTCCAGTTCACAAACAATGTTAAATTAAAATTACTTTGATGAAAATCTATTCGAGTTTCCACCTGATGATGTTTGTAAATTGTTCTTTTTTTTATACATTTCCATTTGTTGAATGAACATTAATAAACAATATCTGAAATTCCTGAAAATCGGGGATGAAAACCCAAAATCCTGCGACCAAATTGAGATAAACACCTTCAAATATCTCTATTGAAATTGAAAAAAAAAATTTTTCTTGACATTATGTATTCCCCACAGATGGAAATTATATATGGTCCCAAAAAATATTCTCCAGATAACAAATTTCGAGAGTTCACTTTCCATATTACCTTTTGTGTTAGAGAATTCATCTATACTTTGAACAATTCCAACCTTTTGACGTTGCATTTTCGAATCAAAGATTTTTCAAATCATGTTCACTTTTAAACTACGGGAAATTCCAAAACCAAGGAGGAATTAAAAAATTTGTTTGTCGCAAGATGAAACTATTCATCTTCTGATACATCCGATCTTTCGAAATCATAGATTTCTAAATATTTTTGGGAAACATGCGAACAATTTCACTTATAAGATTGATAACAAATCTAACGCTTAGGAGCAAAATTATAATTTACACACGATTTTTAGACAGAGAGATATCCTTAGTTTGTTAATGCAGCAGATTTTGAAATTTCCGATCCGATGGAAAATATTTTGAGATGAGGTATGGGATGTCGGAGCAAATATGCGCAAAATTCCGATGTTTTATCAGCAATATTCCCGAAACAAGGTTTTATGCTTGTCAAAAAGTTTCGTTCACGTAAATTGTTCGAAGATATAGATTTCAATCGTACATTGGCTGAAGGAAATATGATCATGGAAGAGTTCTTCAAAAACGATCCAGTTATAATTTAGATGATTGCTGATAAAGGTAATATTATCATTTGTGTGAGGACGTTAGATTATATTAGAGGATTAGAAGATTCGCTCATAATAATTATGGAAATATGGATATATCAGATGAAAATCCGTTGAAACACTTAAGAAGAAATACCATCACTATTTCTACATAATCCCTTAGGATAAGCTATTTCAACTTCGAAAACTCCAACTAGCCTTTAAAACGAAATTTTAATTGGAATCTGTGAGACTCCCTAACAATATTAGAATGAAATATAAAATATAGTTGGGAATTTAAAAAAATATACCTCAAAAAGCTGTTCAGCGTGACTTTGTAATGTTTTATTCAGATATTGTTGCAATTTTTCTGGGTATGACTCTGACATTAGTTGGGGAAGCAATCATAAATTGATGGCAAAATATGAGAATGCGAACTCGGTTATGTCAGAAATATCTTCTAAAAGGGATAGATTTTATTACGAATCCGACTTATTTCAAATTCAATTACACAAATTCGATTACACATTTCATGAAAAAAAATTTTGCACTCCTATGTGTTCACTAATTTTTCTCAATTAGAAGGGGACCTTTGGGTCGCCTAATTTTTGTTTTGGTCGATACTCTCATCAGTGATTGATACCTACCAGAGGTTTTCTGAAAAAGATTAAGAAGGTGCAAATTTGGACTATTTTCGAGAAAAATGCATTTGAACAAATGCGAGCGGATGGTCGTTGAGCTAGCGTAAATGTATTTGCAAGCACCTGGTAGCTAACCTGGTTAAGCGTTTGGCTGATAGCCGCAAGCTTGCACGCTCGATTCTCGCTGCCTGCACTTTTTTTTAAATGCAAAACTGGTAATTCATTCATTTCTCAATAATTATTGATAAAATGTTAATTTTTAATGATTGTATAATTCTTTTTTATCGAAAACTCTGTTCTAACTCTTTACTATCACTCGTTTAGAAAGTTGTGCACTTTCTTTTAAATTATTATTCATTTAATTATTTGTAGTATTTATATTTTTAATTTATATTAGGAAATAAATATGTTAAACGAAAATTTTAATGTTAAATGCAGAATCAAAATGTTTTACACAAAATACAAAAAATTCAAAGACAGGAATAATAGTCACTTATCTTTAGAAGAATAAATGAAAAAATCTGCCCTCTGTGAGGGTACATTCTAATGACGCGCGGCTTGCAAGTTTCAGAATCAATGTTAATGTAAGTAAATTAAAGTTTAAAAGATAATTCACTATTATTTCTGTGTTTCATTTTTTGTATTTTGCATAAAACACTTTGATTTCGTATTTAACATTGCGATTTTCGTTTGAAACACTCATTTCCTAATTAAAACTAAAAATATAAATACTACAAATAATTGAATGATTAGTAATTTCAAAAAAATACACAACTTACCAAACAAGAGATAACAAAGAGTAAAAACAGAGTTTTTAATAAAAAGAGATTAAAAATCATTGGAAATTATAATTTCAATTAAAATTATTGAGGAATAAATGAAGAGTTTTGCATTAAAAAATAATGCAATAAGTT
Organism: Neuroterus valhalla; assembly: GCA_011762715.2. Taxonomy (NCBI): domain Eukaryota; kingdom Metazoa; phylum Arthropoda; class Insecta; order Hymenoptera; family Cynipidae; genus Neuroterus; species Neuroterus valhalla. The sequence goes on from WSXT02061084.1 coordinate 11,079, forward strand.
CCATTTGGAACTTTAATCCGCTCTATGTTTGTCTCACATTCTTGCAAACTCACGCTCAGCCGCTAGGAAACTACGATGCCATGACGCAAGATATTTTGTGTGATTGGAGTATGTTCTTTCAGCTTTCTTGGTTACTTTCCTCTTACCTTTAAGGTTAGTTTGAAGAAGCATATATTTATCAGAAGAGTTGCGAGAACAGTGCGCATAGGCAAAATATTTATTGCGCATGCGCATATGCCATGAATGTGGGCTTTCACAGCCTAGGCAGGTTAAGTAACCCCACCACTGACCACGCCGATATAGACCTACTTTGCTACGGCATAACACGCACGAGAAAAAGAGAAAATCATCCTCGTATTACATTGATGATGAACTATCGGATTTCATTCTCAGTTCAAAACATTTGACTGCCTGTAACTGAAAGTTCGAAAATTGGAATAAAACTTGAAAACAAAATCGAGTAGAGGTGAATCAATTACAAGAAGCATCATGCTCATAAATATCTACGTCCATTAGTACCGTCCTTTGCCTTTGCATTTCCTTTAGCAGGAAAAATTCATAAAATAGGATATAACAGTTTTTTTTGTGACGTCATTCATGATTGTGAATCAGCTTAATCACGTTGAACATACAATTATTGAAATCGACAGCTTTATGAATAAAAAAATCTGCCCGCTCGGTTTTGAATTTACCTCGCGCTGCGCGCTCGGTCTTTGGACTTTCCTGCGATTGCATATAGAGCTTTTGAAACTAAAAAGTAGAATTTCGGCTTCTGTACTTGAAGATTGGGAATCTCCTTTCGTTAAAACTTTTCCGGCTTGAACGAATACATTCTCATTGTGTGTCTCGTGCTGCGCACGCGATCAAAATCTGTCCAAAACGCGAACTTTTCTGTATTACCTTTAACTCTAATGCATCAATCGTATATAATATCAATTATTATACCTCTTACCTTCTTTTATTTAAAAAGAATTTTGTAAGGCTATTTCTAATATTATCATAATTACAATTCAAACGAAAAACACGCATCCTATCAAAAAACAACAGTTTTTCTTTTTAAACTGTTCTTTGTATCTCGTTAAGATTTGCTAGAAACTCGACTCTTATATGAAATGTTGTTTTTTTGTATTAGTTCCCAAGCTATGCATCTCATGAGAGGAAAAAAATAAAACAAAATTTGTAGATGTTCTTTCAAAAAGCAATTTTGTTCTTAAAGTGGAATTTTTCATTTTTAGACTATTCATGCAAAAAAAAATTACATGCCCTATCGAACTTGTGGAAAAGTACGATCGGGTTATCAGGTTCCCAGATTATTTTTCCTTATTTTTTGTACGATCAAAATTTGAAATTTCGATTTTTAGAGGAAATTCAAGAAGTTGTATTCGCAATCTTGTAGAGCTCCAAAAAAGAAACATTTTTCATTTTTATCAAAAAAAGCATGAGAATAAATTGTTTCACTTTTTACCCAATATAAGAAACCGCACTTACAATTTTTACATTCTCATTCTGAATGAGAAGGTATTGGTTTTATGTGAAAATTGACTTTCGCGGATTTGATGAAAT
>WSXT02061095.1:0-12641 GCA_011762715.2 Neuroterus valhalla
GGGAAGTGTTGCCAATCGCCCCGGCGGTGGGCCTCAGTGGTATGCACCGACGAAGCTAGACTGCCGGGCACGCAGAGCGCCACCGGAGGCTGTTATAGAACTCTTAGCATTCCGAGATCGGACTTTACGAGGGCGCGCCACCAATTCTCTTCCTTGAGCTCCGCAAATTTATTTTATTTCGAATCACTTCGCACCAATATCACAAAAAATGTCCACCTCTCAAATTGAGCTAGGAAATCGTATCACGATGTTGATGTTAGAATTTTGAATCTGAGATATCATACAATGATGGAAGAAAATATTGGAAGCTCTTCCAATCAAATGTTTTCCAAAATGTTGAACGGAAACAGCGTGCAAGTGCTGCGGCGTATTCTGGTTTGGTACCACTTACCTTATTATCACTGAACTGATTTTTTTGTGAAGATTAATCGAATCCTACCGAATGTTACAGATCACCTTTTAAAATGAGAAAAGTTGCTTCTTCCTCAATACCAATATCCACAGCCTAAAAGATCATCATAACTCCTGTTTGTAATCTATTATAGAAATCTCTCTGGAACATCCACTCTGAAATCTCTTAGTGCAGATCTCGTAATTTCTTTGTGTAGATCTGGTAATTTCTTTGTGTGAGGACGAGAGAAGAGAATTGATTTAAAGAAGAGATGGAACTTGGAAGCAGTTGTGCTGGTAACAATGCATTCCTTCTTGGGGACTTATTACAGAATCGAACGCACTTGTATCAGGTTCGAATCCATCGCTAAGATACTCGTACAAGAATCCCATTATAAAAATTGTGTGTGTGTGAGGACCAGGCGAGAGAGTTTGCGTATAAGGGGAATACATATAAGTGGTATGGGATGGCACATTCCAAGACCCATTCAGTCGGCCATGCTACCCGATGTCAGACATGCTCACAGACAGACAGGCAGACGTTCGGACGAACCTTTTCTCAATCAGACCAATGCATTTTAAGATAATTGTCTCACTCGTCCTGATATCCTCTTGACCGTTTTACTCGATTCAAAGTTTCTCTGAGATTCCCGGTATACGCTTTACAGACCAGCGACTTCAGGCAATTCATGTCTTGAGGTTTTTTTGACCAGGTTAGTGATATCGTTTATAGTGACCAAAATTAGTGATGTTGCAGTAATTTTTCTAGGTATTACAAACACCCTAATTTAGTCCTTCGAGCCGTACTTCTTAAGAATTTCTCATTTCTCAAGATCTTCGGAACCTAATAGAAAAAACCTTTTCTTTTACCCTTTTCGGGAGTCTATAAATCTCTCCCAATTAACAAAAAGCTTTAGTCCCATGTGCTCTTTGAGCACCTTATGGTTGGTCAATAATTTTCCTCTCTCGCTTGTGAGAGCACAAAGGAGAAGGTTCCTTGGCAGGAACTGCGACGCACTGATTAAAAATTATCACCCAGCGACTACAAAAGAGGCACTCACTTGTCCTCTTCTCTTTTTTTTCTTTTTTCTCTCTTCCGCTCATTTTGCAACAGCTTTTTATTTATTCCCTCTTAAGGCTTCACCAGAGGCTAAACCGAGCAAACTGAGGGCTAAACAATCTGTGGTCGTGGGGCCAGCGAAGTAGAAAACTTAGCAGACGAATTAAAAGTTCCTCTGCAGAGGACACGAGTTCTTGCTCGAGGGTGTGGTATGTATCCAAGACGAGGGGTTAGAATCCGGGAAGAGGAAGTCTCTTCTTACAAACAAGATTCTACGAACATTGTATTAAAGGCCTCATACCTCTTGGAAACACCTTCTTTAATTCCTATATCAAATTATTTGGATCCATATGTAAATTCCTATCATTTTCAATTGCTTACATCGACAACATGAACAAATGAAGTCGCGCGTCAAAAAGAGGTCTACCATTCAAATGAGTTACCTGGATGAGACTAAATGTTTTTTCATAGAAGGAAAACAAATTTATGCTGTTCCAAGGGGAAAGACAATTTTACATGATGTGAAACTGACATATTCTAATAAACTGTCACCCTGACATGGTAGAACAAGTCGCGAGACAAAAACACGCGTGACGCGAAGAGCAAGCGGAAATATATATAGGATCTTGAATGTGAACGAGTTGAACGAATCGATGTATGAATTCAATTTTATGAATATCGTTCTCAAGTTCCTGCCACTGAGAAGTATATATTACTCCAGTATATTTAGATTTTATTATTGCAATTCATTGGGTAAGAAATTTGGTTGTTGTCATTTTTAGGGTACCATATAGGAAGCATAAATCCAAGTTTTTGACCATCAATCCTTTGCAGGCTGTCAGCCACCTTAAACTAAGGGGTGATTCCTTGTATCGAGAATAACACTCGTATTTTTTATTTAATCAAGAAAACTGTTTTTACCATCTTTCATGAGAAAAATGAGTTTCACAAATTGATATATAAGATGTTTTTTCGTATTTCGCTTATTTGTTGCTTAAAAAATGATTATACAAGTGAAGGGAGGGTTGAACATTTTTTTAGATCGAATATCTTTCTTTCTTCCGGTGCTATAGCAAAACTTATACGACAAAATTTGTAATCCACGTCATTCTCTATAATTTTTGTTCAAAACCTTTTTTTGTAGGAGCAATTGTTTACTCACCGTGGCGTCTGAAAGTTGCGCGCACCGTCACTCGGTAATTGGTAGTGCTGGATTGCGAACGCTGTGCCGTACTAAATTATTCAAAGTTTCGTTGATGGAATGGAGCTCAACATTTTTTTTCCTTTTATTTTTATCAAATAAATATGTTTTCGACTTTTTTTGTGTGCATGATTTTTATTGCGATTACCCTTTATTTGTTAGTTTTATTTGATTCTTTCTTGTTTAAACTTAACTTTGATTATTTTTTATTGGCATTTCAATTATTTACTATTCTTCAATATAATTTTATACGAATATTCATATAATTTCTCTTGCTTGTTGGAAGAATAAATGAAAAATTCTCAAAAATGAAGAACAAGAACATTTTTACAGGAATTCGATAACAAAACTTATGTGCCAAAATTGAGACATTCATGTTACAAACCTCACAATCTTCAATTTATGAATATGCAATCTGTGATGATATTTCAAGGTTCTTGATTAGTTTGAGTTTTTTTTGTTTCACATATTTACAAAAAATCGTTATGATCCTTCAACAATTCGACGCTACTGTAAAGATGCTGCTGATAGTATTAAAATATTGTTTGTTTGGTTCGAAATATGATTAAACATTAGAAAACATAAAAATTTTACATAGGTAATGAGCATAAGTTAAAAAAAAATTAATAGAAAATTGCACGTGAAATTATTAATTTGAGTCGAGAAATGTTCAATTTTTTTTTCAAGGTAATGTAATAAAATTTGAAAATTTATTGAGGTGGGAATTTTCTGCTTCAAAGACTATCCTTGCTGATGGGGTGAACTTTGAAAACTTTGATGATACAACCATTTTCGGTCAAATTATAAACCTTAAAAAAAGAGAAAGAATTAAAATAACTACGAACATTGCGCTTTGATTTCAAAAATCGTAGTTTCTAACTAACGAATTTTGGCTAATATAGACTTATACTAAATGCTGTTAAATTTAACTCACTTCTAGAATTATAATAAAAAGTTAGTTAAATAAATAATATAAAATAATAATCTCATTCAGTCAAAATTTGTTGTTTGGGAACTTAGATTTTTTTAAGTTAAAGTACAATTTTGGCAGTTTTTTTCATGATTCATTTCCTCGAAATTCTGCGAGTATCATTTTACCACAAAAATATTTAAGTCATAGAAGTTTTCGTTTCAGTTTATCATTTATCATTAACTTCCGGAAAACAAAAAATTTTTACAGAGCTCAATAAATTTTCGAATTTTTTTCCCTCACAATGAAAAAATATCCAAAACTTTTCAACTCGAAAGTTTCCAAATCGCGTGATTTATTTTATGAGTTTTCTTGAAAAAAAATTTGTGTTCAATTGCTTATGTATTATTTTCAAATCCTTCAAAATGTTTTTTGATATTCTGAATTTTACAAACCATGTTTCTGCGTCTTTAATATTATCAACAGGATATCTATAGCAGCGTAAAATTGTTTAACAAATATAACTCAAAGTTAGGCACCACCTAAGTTTTTGGAAAAAAATTTAGATAAATAAAGTAAAATCAGATGCATGATTTTCGAAATTCGTCGGTACATTAATAAGATGAACAAAAAAATGTTCGTCAACTCACGCAACATGACAATTTTCGAATTAAAAAAGTATTGATATCTTTTCTAATAATCATCAAAGTAATTTAAAAAATGTATTGAGCTATAAAATTTTACTTCGACGATAGTAAATCCTTACTGATAAAGTGAAACAAAAACTTTTGTAAAAGAACCAATTTTAGTGAAATTATAGAATATCAAAAAAATAAATCATAAAAATGACTGACAGGATTGCACATGCACTTCAGAAAATCATAGTTTTCCAAAAATTATTTTTGTTGAATGAAGATTGATACTGATGCATCGTTGAAATTTTTAGACATGTTTACTCAAACTGATCAAGAACCTTGAAATATCATCACAGATTGCATATTCATAAATTAAAGATTGGGAGGTTTATAAAATAAATCTCACAATTTTAGTAATTAAGTTTTGTTATCTGATTCCTGTCAAAATTATCATGTTGAACAATAGTAAATAATTTAAATGCCAATAAAAAATAATTAAAGTTAGGGTAAAAAACAAATTCAAAATAAAAATAAAAAATAAAGGATAATTGCAATATAAATCATGCACACAAAAAAATAGTCAATTGCTCATACAAAAAAAAAGTTTTGAACAAAAACTGAAGAGCATCGTGTGAATTACAACTTTCGACCTAAAAGTTTTGCGATAGCACTGAAGTCAAAAAAGATATTCTATCTAAAAAAATTGTCAACCCTTTTTTTATTTTAATAATCAATTTTTAAGCAATAAATGAGCAAAATACGAGACAACATCATTTATATTAATCTGTAGAACTATTTTTTTTCATGAAAAATGGTACCAACTGTATTCTTCATCAAATTAAAAATACGACTGTTATACGCCATACAAGAAATCACCCCTTAATTCAAGATGGCGGACAAGCTGCAAAGGGTTGATGGTCGAAAACTTGGATTTAGGTTCTGTATATGGCACCCTAAAGGTGGCCGAAAAATTTTTTAACCAATGAATTGCAATAATACATATAGGAATTAGACTAAATATACTGTACTATGCGTCATTTCGAATCGAATGATTGATCATTGTCATGCATGATTATCGCATCAAATATTATTAAAAAACTAAACATGATTTGATGAGACTTATGTAAACATAATAATCTGAAATTTTGTGCGCTAGTTTTTTGTAGACAGATTTTGTTGACATTTTGATGATACTTATCATTGATGGAAGCAAACTGTGTTAGATGCAGTCATAGCGGTTTCCTCGCATCGCGTGCTGGTTAGCATAAATATTCTAGAAGCTTAGGTGGTTTCTTAGACCCCCTCGAAGTAGAGGACTCCCTTGTCAGTTATCCATTAAGGACTTTATACTATCTGAGTATACAGGTTCCTGATATCGACATGTAAAGCTGGGGTGCACATGTATTCCACACATGGAAATTTCATCTCTTTCAGGTTTCCAGTTTTGCACAAAGTTGCTGGCGTAATTGAAGCCTCAATGCGAATCTTCGTGTATCATTACCTCTTAACTTATTGATACTTCTTGTCTTAGAAGGGTTAATTTATTGATTACTTAGTTACAGAAACTTGGGAGGGAAATTTATGAACGATATTTTGATAACAACAATGTTTCTTATATTTAAAATTTATGGATAAAAGATATTTGTGTGGGGAGCAGATAACTATGAAGGTCTTCGCGAAATCCTTTATTGCTTGATAAAATTTTAGATTTTAATGGAAGAAAAGGAATATGGTTGCATAGATGGCGTATATTTTGATAGCATCAGAATCGGCTTCCCTCCCTATATGGTCCATCAATTTTTGTACATTAGGGTTTACCGTATGCGGGTTGCTCTTCTTCTTGTTGTTCTCGTACCCCACGTTGAGCTCCATTTTTTGGAAAACGCTGCGGAGTCTCTTAAAATCATAATCACTTTTGCAAATTGCACAAGACAAAATGAATCTTAGTTGTTATGTTCTCATCGGTAGATAAACCTTGGACTTTGAAGTTTCTTTGCAGGAAATATCTATGATAACGGTATCATCAGAATCAGCTACTTACCTAGAGCTCTTGAAGAACCGAAATTTGACTATCTAAGATGGTTGCTTTAACCATAAGAGATTATCGTTTTAACTCTAAGAGACAGTAGATTCGATTCTTGGAGTTTTGATTCATAGTTGTTTTGCTCATTAGAGATAGTCATTTTGAGTATCTGAACATAATAGATCTAATACTCTTGGGATGGTCAGGTTTTCACTCTAGGATCTCCAACTTGACACTCTAACAGTGAAGCTAACCTTCGAATTTCGCCATTCCACGGATAGTACCCAACATCATCTAGCGGACTGTTCCATAGTTAAACCAAAACATACCCACAATGGTAATATTCTCATGTATTTTTTTTGACCTGATATTTGCTGCGCTTACAGAGCCATCTTCAGTTGGACTCCAGGAAACATTCCTTGCCCGCGAAAATTAAAAACAGTTCTTCGAATGGTTTTCCTTCTCTTACAATATTACTCAATTATTTTCATTAAATTCATGGAGATTGGTCAATAAAAGTAAGAAAAACAAATCTCTATAAGTTTAATATGAATAATTGAATAATATAGTAAGAGAAGGAAAACTTTTCAAATAACTGTTACAAATTTCCACATCTTTGACATGAAACGCAATGTCGGAAGAAGAAAAAATTTAATAATAATGATAATTTAGAATATAGTTTGATAATATCCAATTTTATTGAAAAAGTTATTACTAATCTAACGAATGTGGAAAGTAGGTGCAATAAAATGTAAAAAGCATTTGATATTTATACAACAAGTTTTACAGGGCAACTCCGGTATAAGATTCTTCTTACAACAGTTACTACGAGTCTCGTTGTTTAAAACATCAATATTGTAAGTTCCTAGGTACCCTAGTCAAGTTGATCAATTAATTTACCTACTATTCGCTACTTATCGAATAAGTCCTGTCGCAATTTATGCAATAATTTCAGGGTGGCGATTCGGATGACGATTCCGGATTGCCTATAATTTCCAGGTTTTTCACGGTCAAGTTTTTCAATTTTCCCGGTCAACTAGAAGTAACGTACTTTTATTTTTTGCAAAACATTCTTTGACAGAACAGATCAAACACTGCAAAATAAATCAATCTCGAAAAGAATACTCTAATTTTCAAAGAAAAAAATTTTTTTATTTACAGAAATATGAACAGTTAAACTTTCAATCAAGAAAAATCAATTGAAGGTGAATTTTTAAACGAGAAGATTAATTTTCAAATAGAAAGAATAATTTTCCAAAAGTAAATACGAATGAGAATTTTGTACTGGAACAAAAATGAAGAACCAAATTAAATTGTAAATGTTTGACTGAAGTAGTTGAATTTTAAACCAGAAAGACGAGTTTTTAACTGAAATAATGAACCATCAACTAGAATAATTTAATTTTTGATCGAAAATACAAATTTCATGGTAAAATATGAACTAAACAAATAAAAATTTTCAAACAAAAATGGAATAGTGACATTTTTGGCCTAGAAAATTAATTGAAAACCAAACATGTGAGTTTTCAATTAGATGAATGTAAGGATGGAATGAAAAATGTGTAACTGTATGACTTGGATAGCTAAACGTCGAGAAGAATAAGAAGAATCTTAACAGGGTGGTCAGTTGGTCGTGGGGGCTAAGGCATGAGCTTTGGACCCACTTCGTTTGGTTGCGGGTTCGATTCCCGTCTCGCACCCTGGAGAGGTTTTATAAAAGAGAGGAGGTGTGTCATGTAAAGACTTTCAAACCCGTAAAAGGGAGAGAGTATAAACAAATCGCGCGAAAAAGAATTTTAACTTCCAAAGGAAAAGATAATTTTTTACCAAAAATCCGATTTTTCCGCAAAATATGTAAAGTTTCAACTAATCACTTGAATTTTCAATTCAAAAAGACACATTTTCACCGCATTGTCGAATGCTGGACTAGGAAAGATCAATTTTCCACTAAAAATGGAACATTTCGATTTTCAGTTAATGAAATTGATCTAATTTTCAAATTCAAAAATCAGTGTTTAACTAAATAGTTGAATTTTTACCAAAAAATTAATTATTGGTTTTTAACAAAATAGAATTTCAAACAGAGGTGGATTTTGGATAAAAATAATGGAACTTTTACAAGAGAATTTGATTTTCAACGAACAAGTTCAAATTTGAAACAAGTAGTTGATTTTTGAACTAAAAAAGGCTGAATTCGCAATGAACATTGTGAAAAAGTTTTCTATCATATTTCATAAATCTTTCTTCTTCGGAATACTAATTTTACTCTGAAGACTGCCTGAAGTACTTTCTGTATTTAAAATTGAGAAGAGGGGACTTTAAAATCGTGACGAATTCGGAATTGGAGAAAAGATTTTTCTAAATTCCCCTCTTTTAAATCCGAATTATAATCAGTTTAAAAAGCTGCCATTCCATGTGAAAAATTCCCTGTTCCTTCTTCACTTCTTCACTGAAACTCCCTGCCCTAAAATAAAAACTATTATTATTTTATGAAATTCCCTGTCCCAAGTCAGATAAATGAGGAAAAGTAAATAAAACGTGATAAATACATTTTTCATTCATTTAGATATAATAATTCTCTCTATATGTTTGAGCTTTCATTAATTCGATTATAAAATTCGAGTCAGCTCAAAAAATCCCACAGATCAAAAAATTTTTCTCATAACGGAAAAAAATCAAAATTCTTCCTCTCATGAAGTACAGATGTGTTTAAATATTTTGAGAATAAGATTGAGGGAACGTTACATTCTATTGTAAAATTATTATATACTCACGCGCAAATTTTCTCAACTTTTGTTCAACTCATGAACCACTAGAGCACTATTTTGTTGAATAAAATTATCTTTGCAACCGTAAAAACAACAACGAGCAAGGTGAACAAACTTTGAGGTTAACAATCAAACTTTATATGACGTCACAGAACTCTTTGTTTATGGAGTCCAACTGAAGATGGCTCTGTTGGCGCAGCAAATATCTGGTCAGAAAAATACACGGGAGTCGTACCACTGTGAACATAGTCGATATGACATATCCTACAAGCAGCGCCCCCTATGGCGGAATCTATAATTCTAGCTCGCCAGTTACATTGTTTTGCATAGGGGAAAAAAAGACTTTATCCATTTATTTATTGCTACAACTTGTTTTCAAAATTATTCGAGCGTAGGTTATGTCTTCGATAAGTCTTCTTTTCCGGTAATTGAAAGACTAATTTCTATCTTTTCTATTTAAGTAAATTGTGATTTGAAAGTTATGACCTACAGATAGTGGACAAAACTCCCAGAGACAAATCTCCCACAAATCTAAAGTTGGCTTTTTGCATAAAACAAGTCATTAAAAAATGTTATCACCACTAGCAGCCACTGTGTGCACTCACTTTTTATTCGCGATTCAATTTTTCTTCTTTTCGTTATCTCGATAATCACATTTTTGGATGAATACTTTTAAGCAAAAAACCAACTTCAGATTTGTGTAATGTTAAAGTGTGCCAGTGGTTCTGAAAATTGGAGGTTATGTTGTACACAATGATTATCGTAAAAAAAATTTTATGTAACACAACTTGTTCATGTATTTCATGTATAATCAATCATTTTCATCATATCTTGTTAGAGTAACTTACTTCCATTTGGAATACTTATGATTTTTTTTTTTAAATAACTGTTTACACTTTTTGACTGCCTATGCATTTGGCGAGCCGGCAGTTCCGAAAACTGACACGGCCATCGCTACAGTCTTATCCACGGAGCGAATATCATTCTTAAGAGCGCTCTGTCCCAAAGAGATTTCTTATTCTTCTCTATGTTCACGCCAAACGTCTATTTTTTCGTTCCTTTTCTTTCTCTTGAACGTATGCACGAAGACGCCCATCGGCACTCACGATCATCAGTCACGAAAGGAGACCCTCGCGACGTGATTCGCGCGTACCTATCATGCTCTCTACAATTCTACATAGCATAGACCTTGTAGACCTTGAAGAACCTTCTCCCCCTTTAAATGGTTCCCTTATTTCCCCCTGGGCTTCAGTTCGTTCAGCATGCAACTGAACTTTGACACTAGTCCTTTTGAGTGACGAGCTTCTTGTTTCTCTATCAACTCGCAATTCGTCCTCGCTAGTTTTCGACCATGATTTAATGTCACATTTCCATCGTTCTGCACGGAAACAATAAATGGCTATTAAGGGTGATTGACAGACAGGTTTTAATGCACTGCCGATGGAAGGAGTTTCTTGAGGATTTTATATCATTATGGGAATATGAACAGCATGTTGGGGGTCGAGAGATCAATGTCACATATGCATGGAAATTTCACATTTCTGTTTCTAAAGCTAGAAGTAGGTTTTCGGTTCATGGAGTTCAGAACGATCTTGGCACGTGCAGATCAATCTGTCTTACCGACAGTGCATCACTACTTCAACCTTTTTCTGCCTGGTGGCGCTGATTCTTGTGGAAGAGCTTACTACTCAACAGAACACGCTTTCCAATACTGCAGTTTTAATTATATAGCAGGAACTCGCCTATTTTTGTCAATATTTGCTGAGGTTAAGGATATTTTTAGAACCAGAAACATTTCAGAAGGATTTTTATTTGTTTTTTTATCATGTGATATTTATGGCTGAACAGTTACAAAGTAAACTTCGATTAGTCAACATTGACCGCGAATTAGTTAGTTCTAGGGAACAGTGGCGAACGCAGGGGGAGTTTAGAGGTTCAACCCCCCCCCCCCTACCAAAAAAAATTTCTGGAAATCTGAACATCGAATTCATACGTTTCAACGACGAACAGGTGTCAGAGAATAATTTTCGCGAACGCCCCCCGCCCCCTAAAAAATTTCCCGCGTGCACCCCTGCTGGGGATTCAAATTTTGAGTATAGAATTCTGGAAGGAACGGAACAATTTTATAGGGATCCACAAACCTATGGAAGGATTGTAAATATTCTATTGGGTTTCGAAAGATTCTGGTTATTTTGGTATATTCATCAGATCATTCGAAGAGGTTTCTACGGGTTAAAAATATTTCTTTGAATTTCAAAAAGTCCCTATTATTTTAAAACTATTTTATTGGCAATTTGAAGAATTTAGACGACATTTAGAGGAAATGGCTTGAAAAAATGTTGGGGGATTTGACAAGAAATCGAAGCATATAAAATCTTTAAGGGTATTTTGGAAAATTTTTGTGGATTTCCGAAAGCATTATTATACTATTTGGAAGTGTTTTAACAGATTTCGAGGGATTTCAATAATTAAGGGTAATTCGAAGAATGAAGTTCTGAATACAATTTGAGAATCTGAAAAGATTCCCAGGGAATTCCGAGAGTTCCAAAGATTCAAAGGGAGAAAAAAATCTGGATTCTCGTAGGACTTTATTCATTTCAGTATATTTTTATGAATTCCAAGGAGTTTTCAAAAGAAAACAGCCAGGGATCTCGAAGAATCACAAAGGATTGTTGGAAATTTCGCAGTCCTTCATAAGGTTTCTAAAAATTTCAGGAGATTCATAGAATTGGAAGAAATCTTAAGAGGTTATCAGAGATTTCGAGACATTTTCATATATACGAATTCCAAGCTACTTTCAATAAGGACTGTAACAAGTTCCGAAATATTCCAACGAATGGAGGACTTCTAATATTTTGTGGAATTCCAAAGAATTTCGAGGAACCTTTTATATATTCTGAAAATTCGAACTGATTAAAGATGATTTTGAAGAGTTTTAGATTTTCCCGCAAATATTAAGAAGAATCTGAAGCATGTCCAGTGATTTCAAAATATTTTCCAAGGATTTCAAAAGATCTAAAAAGATTTAAGGGAATTTTAGAGGCATTTCGAGAGATTTGCAAAGATTAAAAATATTCCAGGATATTTAAAAAGATTCCTAAATATTAATAAGAGTTTGAAACATGGCCAGGGATTTCAAAAATTATATCAAGAAGGTCAAAAGATTATCAAAGACTCAAGGGAAATAAAAAGAGATTTCCAGAGATTTCAAAGGATTTTAAATATTCTAGGGTATTTTTGAATATTCCAAAACATTATTGAGAGTTTTGAATCATGTCCAGGGATTTCAAAGATTGTTTCAAGAAGTAAAAACATAACCAATGGTTCAAGAGAAAAAAATTGATTTCCAGAGATTTCAGAGGATTAAAAATATTCCAGGGAATTTTAAAAGATTCCAAAATATTATCAGGAGTTTGAAACATGTCCAGGGATTTCAAAAGTGTTTGCAATGTGTTTGAAACATGATCAAAGAATTAAGGGATAAAGGGATATCCAGAGATTTCGAAGGATTTGAAATATTTCAGGAAAATTCAAAAGATTCCAAAATGTTATTGGAAGGTTTGGAACATGTCCAGGGATTTCAGAAATTTTTGCAAGAAGTTTTTAAGATTATCAAGGAGTTAAGGGAATTCTAAGGGATTTCGAGAGATTTCA